>VXAV01007798.1:97514-109166 GCA_013399715.1 Alectura lathami | reverse complement strand
TGGAGGAGGTGGGGGGGGTGGGGGGGGGGGGGGTGGCTGCGATGCCGTGGTGGTTGTGCCTGGGGTGGCTTTGAAACCTCTGAGCCAGAGGGGAGCTCTTGCTGGGAGGAGAGGGGGAGTCGGGTGGCTGCTGCTGGCACAAGTGCCGCGCCAGGACCTGCGCTGCTGGATTCACGTGGGGTGGGGGGATGAGGCACCCGAGCTGGTGTCAGTGAGGGATGCGAAAGGTTTTAGCATAGGGTCAAGCGAGCAGCTGAAGCCAGTCAAGTGCTAGGCTCCCATTAAGCAGGGAGAGGCCTGTGGGGAACGGCTGGGCACCTGGAAGCAGGTGCAGGGCCTGCTTTGGTGCCGTGTGGGGACGGACGGACGGGCCGCGAGTTGCCGGGAGGCGGGCTGATCCACGGCCAGCCTTCTGCAGAGCCCGTGCCAGCCCTTCGTGTTCGTGTTCAGTTCGTGTTCACGTTATCTGCAGCCTCCACCTGGAGGAAGGTGGAAGGACTCGTACTAGCAGAGCGGAGCATCAGCGGCGTTTTACAACTGGAGGAGGAGCTCGGGAGCAGGGGAGGAGTGCGGGGAGATGGCAGGCAGCTGGCTGGCTGCGGGCACGGGTGCCATTTGGGAGCGCACCGGGGGTGGGGGTGGGTGCTGCGGCGCACGGCGGTGTCTGCCCCGTCCCACGCGGAGCCCTGCCTGCTCAGCATCACGGTGACTTAGCACCTTTCCCCCTAGCTAACGGTTTCTCGTTTGATTTCTAGGTTGTTTTCCTCCACTACCCTGAGACCCCTCTTTCTCCTCAGCATGTCCCTTCTTGGCATCCTCCTGCTGGAGAGGTGGAAGCCCAGGTTCCTGTTTGACTTCTCAGGTATGCGGTGGGTAACGCTGTCCTAGTGACGCAGCTCTAGTGGCCGCAGCCAGTCCTTTGCTGGCTCTGCCGGAGGCCGTGTGAGCCCTGTTCCTGCTGCAGCTTCAGTTCTGCTGCCCCCCTCGCCTTGTGTCAGTACCAGGGGGTGCCCCCTGCGCAAGCTTTTCCAGGAAGCAGCAAGCAGCACCTTGAGGACTGACGGGATCCCTCCCAGTGCTGAGAAACGCTGCGAGCCATTCACGGTCAGAGTGACTAAGGGTGCCCAGAGCAGCTGGACGGGGAAGCTGGTGGCAGGGATGATGCGGTGTTTCTGCTGTGTCCTCTCTCTCCTGCAAGCGTCATGGGGAAAGATAGTTTCTGAGCTGGGGGAAGGAATGGGGGGGCTGAACCGTGTTGGGTTTAGTCAAGTGGGGCGGGCGTGAGCTCTGGCAGCGGGGACGGCGTGTTGTGCTGCAGCTGCTCGGCGCGCCCCGTGGCTGGGCCTATCCCTCCTGTTTATTGAAGGGTCTCTGCCAACAGCGGACGCAGAAGCAGCGAGAGGAGCAGTCTGGTAACGATGACGGGCATGGAAGCCTGCCGTCTGCTCTGAGTGCCTCCTTCGATTTATTTTTAAACGACCGGCCCTAGGCCTGCCTGCTGCATCTTCTGCTGCTGTTCAGAGGCAGCCTGGGGCCTCCGTCCCTGCCCCCCTGCTCTAGGGAGGCTGTCTGAATGAAAGCCCCTCTGTGTGTGTGTTTGTAAGGTGCCCTCTATTTGACCTAAGAGGGTTCTGGCTTAAAGGGTGCTTTCAGGAGCTCCTGATAAGATTAGATACGTTTCAGCTGGAGTCTCAAAACTGTTTGCTTTGTGTGGCTCAGGTAACTGGGCGGCCACGCTGGATTGGCCAAGTTAATTTCCTGCTAATTCACATTGGTTTTTAAAGGGAATAGTTTAAAGCCAATCCCAAACATCTCGCTTGAAACATGTCCAGAAACGCAACGGCTCGGTGTCTGCTACAGAATGCTGTTATTGAGGCAGGTGGGGGTAGAATCTCTCCAGAAGGTACCAAGCCTGGAAAAGTTGGGCTATCACAGAGGAAATAGGAAATCCACGCTGAAATCAGTTTGTGTGATGCAGAGCAGTGAGGAATGAGGAAAAAAAACAGATAGCAAAACCAGGAGTTCAGCTGCTCCTGTGTTATCAGTTCTGTGGGGAGTCGGTGTGCATCCCACCGAGCTGCTCCTCGGTGCTGTTCTTACCCACGTCTCGCTCCCTGCTGCTTCCCAGCTGCTGAAAGCGGGGGACGGGGACACGTTTCTGGGGAACCTGGTAAGGTCACAGCCCTGATTTTGCCATCGTCTGCTGGGCCGTGTTTCCTCAGCCTCCACAAGGAGGGGGCAGTGCTCTGCATTCCCGAGCGGCCTCCAGTTGAACTGGCACTGCGGAGTACTTAGGGGTTCTTGTGCAGCTTTTGCTTCCCGCTGGAGCAGAGCTGTAGCTTTGTGGCTTTCCTTCTCGGTGCTTCCTGTAAGCCTTTCCAGGAGCTTCTGGAAGTAGGTCAGTGCCACACCTGGAGGCATCAGCACGTATGCACACAGACCTCAGCCTGTGGCAGTTCAGCGCGTCGCGGGTGGCTGCTTCCGTCCCTTCTGAAGGAATGCTGAAACCTCAGCGCGTATTCTGCAGTTACTCACACGCTGTGATCAGGGACACGCTAACAGTGCTGAGATGCACAACCTTTTTAGGTCCTGTCAGGCAAGACTGCATATTTTCAGCTTGAGTGCAGGGTATTTTCTCCATACGTAATCACTGCTGTGTGGGGTTGTTTAAATATTGTCTAAGAACTTGGGAAGCACCTCAACTTTCTCCTGAAACAGCTGTCAAGTAGCAATGTTGTTTTTTTTTTTTTTGTAGCCTTGTTGTTTAGCAGCTGTGTTTAGGCCAGAGTTCAGTGTAGAAGAGCTCTAGCGCTGGCTGCATTGCAACTGAGTGCTGGTGTTCCTTAAAAAGGGCCCCTGCTTTCTAGCTGAAGTTTACACACAGATGAAGAATGCATCTTCGGGGAGTGCTGAAAACCTGCGAGAGCCAAGCAATCCATCCGCGATAATTTGTCAGTACCAGCATGTAACCTAAACTCCCGCATGGCCGACTGCTCTCCCAGGAGAGCCTGCTGTGCGTCAGGCGGTTTGTGTTCACCCGCAGCCCGCCGTGAAATGCTGACAGCGAGGTTTCAGCCGGCTGTTGGTGCTGAGGGGCCTGCTGGGTGTTCTGCTGGCTGGCCGAGTTGTGCTGGGGCTAGGCAGAGCCGCAGCACGGCTCAGGGTTAAGCGTTACCTAGGCGAGCGCGTCCTACCAGAAATCCTCTCTGGATTTACTGTGCTCGCAGCATTCCTCCAGCTGCTGCGAGGCTGCAGTGCGTTGGGGTGGGCAGCAGGCAGGCTGCACTGTTGCAGGAGGCAAGATGCTGCTGGTTTACAGACAGCCCGCGTTTTGCCAGAGAAGTTAAATCACGTGAGCGCTCTGCAGCCTGCCCAAATGCTCTGCGGCTCCCAAAAGCCTCCCTGAAGCCATCAGCTGGGGTTGAGGAGAATCGCTTCGCTCCCTCTGCTGGCGTATTTTTGGTGGCTTGGACTCAGGCAGTCGGTCTGAGAGGAGGGGAGCTCCCTTGCCACCCCACTCACCGTGCTGCTGCTGAACCTGTCCAGCGGAGCACGGCCACCGCCCCGTTCTGCAGCTGCTACAACCAGCAGAGCCAGCAGTCACGGGGGGGCCGACGCCAAACGCAATTTCTTCGGTGCCTTATTGCCGATCAAAGGCGCTGCTTTGAGATCCAGCCGGATCCCTGCACGCTGTGGTGAAGCAGCTTTATCTTCCTGCTCGCAATAACGAAACACAACAACAGCCTGAGGGTAGCAGCAGTCCTCCAGGGGTGCAGCTGCACCCACAACGCTCCCTTCTCAGCCACCCCGGTCCCTGCTGCCCAACAGTGCCGAGCAGCCCGGCCGGGCGCGGCCGGCTCCTCCTGTCAGGCAGAATTACTAGAAATCTGGGTCACGCTCTCAGAGAGCTGCCTCCTCCCCTCTGCCCGCAGCCCCGCGCCGTGCCTGCGGCGATAGGAGGAGCCTGGCACGCTCGGCCCGGCATCCTGTGCCCTGGGAGGGGGTGAGTGTCAAAGATGCGTTTGTCCCTGCAAGCCGTAGGCAAGCACGCTGACAGGTAGAGGAGGGTAGGCCTGGACAGGCCTCCACAACACGGCCTTGTGATGGTGATACTGCTGCTGGAAGGACTTGCAGCCCTGTACGTCCTTTGACATCGGTCAGCTAGCCAGGACACCCAAATCCGTGGGCAGGCAGGCTTGTGGGTCCCAGTTGTCATGGAAATATTTGGGATTTTCTTCTCTGCATCTAAAGGCAGAGCAGAGCCATACGTGGCCTCTGCTGTTGGACCACGGCTCCTCCCTTCAGCACTGCTGCGGACGGATCGCTGGGCTGGCTGCAGAGGGGAATGGCAGAAGCTTTGCCTTGTTCTTATCCAGGCTTAGCAGTGTGGTTATATCTGTGCCTTGCTGGCACAAAGGGCTGTCAGGAGACATAAAAGAGCCCTAAAATTAGATAATTATGCATGAGACTGCTATTTAGTGCTTAATTCCATGGAGAGGGCAGAGGCAGCAGCGAGATCTCTGGCATTTGTACCCAGCATCCTGCCAGGGATTGTGGTCTGCTCTCAGGGAAATGCGGCTCGGACCTGCTGAGCTCCAGGGTGGGAGCTGAAGCTTTGCCCAGCTCAGGGGCTGTGCTGGCAGCGCTGTGTGAGTGACAAGGGCTCGCCGCTGCAACTGGCTTCAGGCTGGTTCTGCGCCCCGTGGGGATGGCCCTGTCCAGGCACGTGGGACTTCAGACTTGGCTGAAGTTTGCGCAGTACAAACTCCAAGTCGGTGATTCCTGCTTGCTTGAGAGCACACAGAAGGCCCCGGGGGTGCATCCCTAGCTGTGCTCCATTCGAGTGGGAAAAATGTCAGGCTTTATTTTTCACTTGGCTGACTGTTCTCTGTTCTCCCCACAGCTCAGCCGTCAGAGGAGCCGGGAGGGGACAGGTAAGCTCAGCAACATGCTCCTTGGTGAAAGGGGAGAGTGGGGGTGCCTTCATTTAGCGTGGTGATCTCACCCGCCCTCTTCGCTGCTGTCGGTAGACTGCATGGCTCCTGCTGTGAAACCTCAGCAGCAGTTTCTCCAGCACTGGCAGCTGTTTATCAGCTCAGGAGCCACAGTCTGAGACTCTCCTCGGGTGTGGTGCCGGAGAAGCCCTAGCTGGTTCCACCTTCTGGCTGTGTGGCTTCGAGCAAACTGCTCTGCATCTGGAGCCCGTGGCATGGGGATGCTGTGGCATGGCGTCCGCTGCTTGGCTCAGCTGTCTCTTGGCTCTCTCCCTGATTAAAAGAAAAAAAAAGCCTCCAAATCAGGCGTGTTCCAGGGTTCAGCTGCAGATGCAGCCAGAACCGGCAAGCCTTTGGTAGGGATCTGCACTTCCCCATGCAGCTGTGCCCCCAAACCAAGCAGACCATGTTCAAAGTTGTCTTCTTGCTCTTGTCTGTCTCCAGTGAGGGGGTGACTTCAGGGGCACAACCTCACCTGCTCAGTGTCCCTGAGCTGTGCCACTATCTGGCAGAGAGCTGGGTCACCTTCAGGCTGTACCTGCAGGAACTGCTACAGTACAAGAGGCAAAATCCTGCCAAGGTAAGCTGGAGACACCTGCTCTTCTGTGCAGGGGCTTTTCTTTCCACTGCTAATGGCCGAGGGGATGGAGGAAGGTCAGATCGATGCATTTACGTTTGCAATCCCTGCTTAACATTTGCTGTGCCTTCCTTTCAGACTCTGTGTCCAGGGAAGCTTCACTAAGGAGGGATGGGCTTCCAGTGTTTGTAGCCTGAACTCAGTGCCCTCTGTGGATGGCTAGCTCTCAGACCGGTAGTAGGCGTGAGAA
Organism: Alectura lathami; assembly: GCA_013399715.1. Classification (NCBI taxonomy): domain Eukaryota; kingdom Metazoa; phylum Chordata; class Aves; order Galliformes; family Megapodiidae; genus Alectura; species Alectura lathami. Next base: position 103,345 of record VXAV01007798.1, on the reverse strand, counting down.
ACGGGAGCCTACAGACCCTGCCCCCTTCACAGGCTCCGTTCAGCCCTTTAAGCTGGCCCTACCCGTTTTGCAGGTTGTAGCCAGCCAAGCCTAAATGCAGCAGTGTTCCTCGCTGTGTGGAGACCAGTCATAAACCACGTTCTGGGGGCTGTGCCGTGTTGTGTGGGAAAGATTTGTAGGCAGGAGTCACCTTAGCACCACAAAGGCAGGGCAGAACGGCTGCTAGGGTTGTAGCAGTGTGCCAAAAGTGGTGGGGTTTTGTCACTGCTGATGACTGCTCTGCTAAAACCCTGTGTCAGCAGTAAGCAGTAGGGGGCTAGGACCTTTGGAAGCACAACCCTTACAGGGCCCTAGCTTTTGCAGGGCCTCTCCATTATGAACCAACCTCTTCATTGCTGGACGCGGTCAGCTTCTCAACCGGCACCCTGGCTTGCAGGGTGCCTGTTCTCGCTCCTCCCTGTCCCCAGGAAAAAGCAGGACAGGCCACCAGGGCTGCACCACTGCACTCCCGCTTTCTCCAGAGGAGGAAGTGCCTGGCCCCGTGGGAGTGTGGGTTCTGCTGCTGCTTTTGGCAGCTGGTCTAGTGCCTGGCAGTGGCACGTCGTCGGGTGACTCTAGCAGCTTTCTGTCTCTGTCATGACAGTTCGGGCTTTTCTTAAAGGGCTGAACTTCGCAAGGGAGTGCTCTGAAATGGCAATATCCCACCCTAGCCTCAAGGAACATCGTTTAGCTCAGAGAGAGCCATCCACTAAAGTTTTGATTCGTTTCATGGATGGAGTTTTGGGTTCCCTTCGTCTTCCTGTGCTTGAACCTCTAATGCTTACGGCTTAACCCAGCCACCCTGTGTGAGCTGTGATCATCAGCACCTGAGTGTACCCAGTGCAACGCTGGGCAGGGAAATAAACACTCCTACTGCTTTTGGCAGAGCAGGGGTGGGGGGCTGGTGTCCTGCCCTTGTAAGGAGCGTCCCTCTTTTTGTGGTAGCTGGGTTGCCTGCACTGGTTGCACAGATGTACCTCTGCCTCTCATCACTTCTGTTTGTTCCTCTTTTCCTTCAGTTCTGCATGAGTGTCTGCTCAGGCTGCCTGATTCTGGCTGTGGTTGGGCACTATGTTCCAGGCATAATGATCTCCTACATCATCTGTGAGTATAAGCAGCTCTCTCTTGTGCCATAAGCTGAAACATGACCTAACTGTGCTGTAGATACACTGGTAGAAGCATTTGTGTGTTGCTTGCTTGCTTGTTTGTTTGCAGAGATCTGTGCTAGATGATTAATGCATGCAGTGTGCTCTGGGAAGTCTGGCTTAAAGTGTGTGCATGCAGTACAGCTGCAAAGTCAGGAGAGGGAGCCATCATTAAACCACTGCTGTCCTCTCCTACCCATGGGGCTGTGCTGGTGCGGGCCCAGGGAAGCAGAAGGCTGCAGCTTCCCAGCTCCTGGAGTGGGCAAATCAGCACTGAGAGGGTGACTGAAGAAAGTGCATGCTTAGCTGGTGGGGCTTTTTGAACCGCATCACGAGTCCCTGCTAATTCTGAAGATGGCTCAGGTGCTTTGCTGCTAGCACACCTACAGATAAGCTCTGTGCTGCGACCTTTCTAAAAGCATCCGTTATTTTATTTTCAGTTATTTAAATGCCCCATTTCAAGGCCTTGGTTGCATGTTGGGGCTGAGGCACGGGGGCTGAAGTGGAGGGCTTCTGCTTCGTGTTAACAGGAGCCTGTATCAAAACATGAACAAAGCCAGAGATCGCTTAGGAAAACCTGGCTGCACTTCCCTCGACAGAGAGTTGCCAGGGCCCCCTGAAGGGCTGGGTTGCGCCTGGTCTGTCTCTCACCCTCCTTGCACCCTGCGTTCACAGTGCTCAGCATTCTTCTGTGGCCACTGGTGGTGTACCACGAGCTGATCCAGAGGATGTACACGCGACTGGAGCCCGTCCTGATGAAACTGGACTACAGTATGAAGGCGGAGACACTACACCACAAGCACGAGAAGAAGAGTAAGCACTCACCTTCTATCTGACTCCAGGCTGGAGGCACAAGGAGAGAGTGTGTCTGAAAGCAGTGTGTGCTGGAAGGCTGCAATGGAGCAGGTAGAAACAGCCTAAAAGCTGGGGGACAGCTGGGCCTGTTGTCCTGGGAACAGCAAACCAGAGCAACAGACTGTCATTGTCTCCGGGAATGCTTAGATTCTGGGAAACCTGTGTGGTTGTACAGGCTAGGAGGAGTGGTGGGTGAGGGATATATAAAAGAGTAAACCTCCTTCAGTGTCCTGTCAAATCCTTGTTTCCTCGTAGAGCGGCAGGCGAAGAGCGAGCCTGCGGCAGGTGATGAGCCAACAGCAGAGACGGAGAGCGAGAGCGAGGCCGAGCTGTCGGGCTTCTCCCCAGTGGTAAGAGCACGGCAGAGCTGTGCAGGAACCAGTGCTCCCTGGTCTGGGGCTGCTTGAGAGCCAAGGGGTGCTCTGAGTGCGGCCACTCTGGTAAACGACACAGCAACAAGTCCCTTAGCAGAGTGCCAATGGGGAAGGGCGGAGGTGTGGTGGAGGCTGTTGTCTTCAGCCTGGGTACCGAGAGCTCAGAGTCACAGGGCTGGTGAGGCAGGACGGGGGTGGGCATGTTCCAGCCAGCAGCTGGCTTGCGGAACTGCTGCGATGCTTATGCTTTGTGATCGGAGAATGCACAAGTCTCCTGAGGAAGTCAGCTGTCCTGGTGTAATGTGCGAGAGGCTCCTTCTGCTCACCACTGGGAGAGGGAGGGGAGCAGTCTGTCGCACGGTCCCCTTCCCTCAGGCAGGCAGGGCGAGACCCCTCGGTGCCTGTGGAGGTTGCCTGCAGGCAGCGCTGGTAGGCAGACATCCAGGAACTCGTCCCTCTGCTTTCTTCCTGTGCAGGTGGATGTGAAGAAGACTGCCCTGGCACTGTCCATCACGGATTCTGAGCTCTCCGACGAGGAGGCTTCCATCCTGGAGAGTGGGGGCTTTTCTGTCTCAAGGGCTACCACCCCACAGCTGACGGATGTTTCTGAAGGTACGTGGTGGGACCTGTCGCTGCCTCCTGTACCCTGGGTGTTTTGTCCCAGAGCAACTGTTCCTCCTGAAGGGAGGACGTGGAGAGAACCCAGCTATTTGCAGGGGGAAGAACATTAAAAGAAAGAAGCAGTAGCAGCAGCACAGCATGCCCTGGCTTGATGGGGGATGCTGAGTTGGTCATGGCTGGAGATCTGCCTCTGATAACTGCCCCACAAGACAGTGCTGTCTCGTCACTCCAGAAAGGGAGGAAGGCCATCCACAAGGTCTCTGCTAAGTGGCAGGGGACACGAGAGCAGGTCAGAGCCACAGAAGTAATTACATGACGTGGCTACGCCATGCTTCTGCTTGGAACAGGTCAGCCAACCCACCCCGCCAGACTTGCAAGCTTGGTGAGTGGTGAGGAGTGTAAGAATGATCACCCAGATGTGGCCACCTGAAGGTCTGGGGAGGAGCAGGCAGGTGAAGTGCTATGGGCATGATCTCCCTGAGCCTGTGGGTTTTAGTGGGGCACTCCAGACGCAAAGAGTGTGAGCGCAGAGCACATAGAACAGGATAAAAAAGGGAATGCTCCAGGTGAGCCATGCCGCTGGGAGAAGGGAGTGACTACAGACACCTTCCTGCTCTGCTCGCAGAGCTGGGAGAGGGCCCACAAGTGAGCCCCGTGGAGTCAGCTGGGAGGAGGTGGATGGGAGATGTCGACGCCCTGGGTCCAGGCACGGTGACGCGTGCCTTGATGCTGATGTTAGTGCTGATGCCTTCCAGACCTGGATCAGCAGAGCCTGCACAGTGAGCCGGAGGAGGCATTTTCCAAGGACCTGGCAGAGTTTCCCTCTGTGGAAGAATATCATTCCAGAGATCTGGGACCACAGAGCGACGAAGACGCGTTCGGTGTGCCTCTGGGTCCCGAGCTTGCCCACGCTGCCCGTGAGCTGGACTCGGCAGAGAAGGAGGCCGTGGACTCTGAGCTCTCCATCCTCCGCCTCGCGTCCCCCCTGCATTTTGTAAATACGCACTTCAACGGGAGCGGGCAAGCGGCCGGAGGCAGCGCAGAGCCAGAGACTGTCCCTGCGCCGGGCCTGGGCATCTGCATCGACACGCTGAGCGAGGAGATCGTCACCACTGCCATCACCACGGCGGTGCAGAACACCCTCTCTGCCCTGCTGCGGTCCTCGGAGGCCAGTGAGGGGCCCTCCCTCTCCGAGTTCCTCCCCACCGAGCCCGAAGAGAAACTGAGCTTCCAAGCGCAGCTGTCAGAGACCGAAGCGGTGGAGACAGAGAGAGCGGCTTCACCAGAGGAGGAGGAGGAAGCTGATGACTTTGAGCTACTGGATCAGAGGGAGCTGGAGCAGATGGATGTAGAGCTGGGGCTCGGAGAGGAGCAGGAAGCCCAAGAGTCCGCTCCCACCCCGGCTCGGGCTTCCCCCTCTCCCGCACTTGCTGAGCTGCCAAAGCAAGGAGATGAGGAGGAGGCAGCGATGACGGCAGCGTCCATGTCTTAGGTCTTCTTTGTGCTCCCTGTCGATCTCCACCGTCGCTGGAAAGAAGGAAGAACTTCCGTGGCGAGCGTGCGGAGGGTTCTAGATGTTCGTGCTGACCGGGATGGAAATGCGTCAGTGTTAGCGTGCTGTGTCTGGAGTAACGAGTCCTTGTCCATCCTTCTGGAGCCCGGCTGAGCGGGAGCCGCCCCTGCCCCGCGGCCGGGGGGGAGCCGGCTCCCAGAAGCCTTATGCCACAACGGGAACACCGACCCCTGCCAATGCTTCCTAGTAATGGTGCAGTATTTTGGTCTGTCTTCTGTTTGTCTTTCGTTTTGCACGCGGAGTACTGAGCTAGCTGTAGCTGCTGCTAATACCCACATCCCCAGTAGGACATATGCAATCTTATTTTATTGGGTTTTTAAATGGCTGAAAGTGTAAATAATTTTAACTTCCGTTGGTTTCGTTTGGGGGGAGGGATGGGAAGCGCAGTCAGACATGGCTCTCAGGGGCTAGGGGAGGGCAGGGGGTCTTCGGAGGGGAGGGAGGGTAGTGGTAAGGGGACAAAGGCGGATGGCTGCTAAGAAGCAGAGAGACCCATTCTTCAACCTGTTGGCATCTTTCACATCACTGCTGGAACACGGTGTCGGGCGATACCTGTTTTTCCCTGTCTGATTTGAGCTGTGCTGCTGGGTGGCTGTGGAGTTTTTGCAATCAATGAAGTTCACTCCTGGCCCTGTTCCGTGCTGCGTCTCTTCCTGCCAAGAGCCCTCCCTCGCCTTCCAGAGTGCTCGCCCCGCTGGCTTGGCCGAGCACCCCCTTGCCTCTGCCCCTGTTCCTTTGCTCGGTCGGGCATCGTGGCGTGGCCACCTGGAGACTTGGAAGCGTCTCGAAGAGATCCAGGAGCTCCGTTACACGGCAGAGGATCAGCGTTCTGTGTCTGTTTTATGGCTGGGGAGGGAGGTGGTGGCCTGTCCCTCACCACTGGGACAGGAGAGGGGAAGGGAGGATGATGGGGGGACTTCGGACGCTTTAAAGTAATGAGAAGCTGCCCCCTCTGGGCACTCTCGTCTCTTACAAAGCAGCTCCACAGCTCTCGCTTGGCTGCTGCAGGCCCTTCCGAGCCACGCAGGCACAGCACCTGGGCCTGGGCAGGACATCCCGCGGGGGGTACGCGGCTGCAGGTGGTGGGTGGCACCCCCTATAGCTCGGCTCTGCCAGCTCCTCCCGGAGCCCAGCGGCGGCCCCGGCAGGAAGCAGCTTCTGCACCGTCACCGGGGCGGGGACGCGCTCGGCGGCGGGGCCTGGGGCGGTGGAGCCCCGGGGCGG
>VXAV01007798.1:67191-77347 GCA_013399715.1 Alectura lathami | reverse complement strand
GCCCCGGCAGCGCGGAGCCCAGCGCCGGCTGCTCGCTGGGGCTCAGCCGGGGTCTCCTGTTGGGGTCCGACGCTCTTGAGGGCAGCCCGCGTGCTGCGATGCGTAGCCTTGTTCTGCAGCAGGAGGTGCTGTTTCCTCGGGGGGTGAGGCTCTGCGTGGCGTCGCTTAAAATGCTGTTCGCCGGAGATATCTGCGCTGTCCTCTTCGTCTCGTAGCGTTAATCTTACATCCCCTCAGACGCTGGGAGCCCTGAGGCATTCCAGTGACCTGGCTGAGTTTATCCTGAGCAGCACAGCAGAGGCCTGAAGGCCAGGCTGCATGTGCAGCACAGTGCGAATCAGACCTGTTTAGGTTAACCCTTAGCTGGCTTGCTGTCTCCTCAGTGTACTGTGATCTCCCATCCAGGATCGCTGCAGAGTCCCTGCCTTATTTTGGCCCATGGAGTCTGTCACCGTGGGGCCTTTGGCCTTGCAGCACCAGGACCCTGCTGGCTCACTCCTCTTCCCTCTGCAGACCGAGCACTATCGGCTCGACTGGCACCGCTTCAACCTGAAGCAGCGACTCCTGGGGCGCCGGACGCTGCCGATGGAGGTGTTTGAGGAGAAGAGCAGCATGGGTGAGGAACGGGGCTGCCCCAGCAGGGCCCAGAAGCTGCCAGTGGCTTTGCCGGGGCTGTTCTGCCCCGGGGTGAGGCCTCCAGCTGCCTGTTCACGGTCATTTGAATCTGTCTGACGTATCAGGCCCATGGGCTGGTCCTTGGAGCCACCTGCAGTGTTTTGGGGAGACCATTCGTTGATCTCTGTCCTGCTCAATTGTCTTATTTTCTTCTCCTTGCAGGTGATGTTTCCAGCATCTCAGGTTCTGATTCAGAGAGCTCTGATGCGAGCAGTGAGTCAGAATTGCCTCCCCCTGCCAACAGCAGCCCCGGGGCCCCCCAGCTTCCCCGCTCCCACAAAGTGCTGCTCCGCAATGCGAGGGGACAGCTCATCTCCGCCTACCGCTGCGTGCTGAGCACTGGGAAGGCAAGTCACAGCCCGGTTTGTGGGGAGAGGGACCCCAGAGAAGAGGGTGGCACTGGGGTATAGACATCTGCCTGTGTGTCCCTGGCGCCCCTTGATGGGAAGGGTGAGCTCTGGTGCCGGGTCAGAGCCCCAGGCTTGCTGCAGCTTAGATGCCCCCCATAGTGTGACTGGGATTGTGCATGTGCCAGCAGAGGGGCTGGCCTTTGTCCTGGGGGACAGCAAGGAGTAGTAGGGTGATCCCACAGGTGCTAGCAGGACTGTCTGTGTCTCAGGGTGGCAGCGAGGAGCCAGCGGAACTGACGGCGTCACTGCAGAGCCTGAGTGCCGACACGTGCTGGGTTGTGCTGATGATGGGCGGCGGGCACTTTGCAGGAGCTGTGTTCCGAGGGTGCGTACAGGGGTGCAGGGCTGGGACTGCTCCTCTGGGCAGGGGCAAGTGGGGCGAGGTGCTGGATAAGCTCTTCCCTGGAAGCTAGTGCCTCCTTACTCCTCCATCACATTGCTTACCGCACCCTGGGCACCAGCAACTCCCCTTTGCCTGAGGGCTGGCTACCCCCAGTTGCGCTGCAAGAGAAACGTTAATCTTTGGGGCCGCAGGGGCAAGAAACAAATCCTGCAGGGTCCCAGGGTGGATTAACTCACCTTCTCTACATGCAATGTTCGCATTGCTTATGCCTGCTCCTCTCTACAGCCCCCAGGTGCAGGAACACAAGACCTTCCACCGCTACACGGTGCGAGCCCGGCGGGGCACAGCCCAGAGCCTGCGGGACGCCCAGACCCCAGGGGCAGCACCCAGGTCGGCTGGAGCCTCCCTGCGGCGTTACAACGAGGCTGCACTGCTCAAGGTGGGGAGCGCCGCAGCCCTGGGCTTCTGGCAGGGAGATGTGGTTTCAGCCAGCTCTGTGGGATGGTGCCGTGCCACTGCTGGGGTTTGTGTGTGGGGTGTGAGCTCCACAACGGGGTCGGGGCTCGGTTGAGGGTGTTCCAGAGCTGCCTGTTCTCACACTGTGTGCTCAGGACCCCACGGTGCTGCCTGTTCTTCCCCAGGATATCCAGGACCTTCTGGCAGCCTGGGCTCAGCACCTGAAGGAAGCTCAGCGCATCTTTCTCCGGGCTCCCCGTCACAACCGGGCGCTGCTCTTCGACGGCAGGAACCCGCCCCTCAGCCGGGGCGACCCCCGCGTCTGCCACATCCCCCTCAGCACCCGCAGGGCCACCCTGCGGGAGGTGCTGCGAGTCCACGCCGTGCTGTCCAGCCTGCAGGTGTTCGGTAAGTCACCCACCCCGTCTCCCCTGGTCAGAGCAGGAGGGGTGACACGCTCCCTCATGCAGCCCCATGTGCGTGATGGGGCAGAGGTACCAGCTCTCCTACCTCTCCTTCCCGGGGGTGCACACCATCCCTGGGCAATGACAGGAGCACCCTTGCTGCCTAGGGAAGGACACGCCGCTGGAGGACATCACTGGGTCCCCGCGGAAAGGCTGGCAGAAGAAGCAGCGGATGGCTGAGATGGATTCCCTGCAGAAGTACACGAGTGGTGAGTCAAGCTGCGGAGGGAGACGTGGCTTGGAGCAAGCTGAGGGGGGGTCTGGTGTTACGGCCTGGGAATGAGATTTACAAGGCTGGAGGCTGCAGTGGGGACTCTGCAGAGTGGCCCCATGCTGGGCAGAAGGGGAAGGTGTGCTTGGCTGAGAGCCCCAGATGATTCATGCTGTGACGGGGGGGTTTCAGCCCCTGTCCTTGCACCCCCATCAGCCCCGGAGGAGGAGGAGGAAGAAGAGGAGGAAGAGAGCCTTGCAGGGGAACTGGAGACTGTGGAAGTGACACTGGGGACTCTGGATCTCCGGGAGTTCGAAGTTATGCCCAAAAGAAACCGCAAAAGGCGGAAGAAAAGGAGCAAAAAGATGGAGAATGGTGAGGGGGAAGAATGGGCCTGGGGCAGCGTAGGGAGGCATTGGGGAAGGGACTGCCATGCCTGAGGTGCAGACAGGGCTGTGAGCCTTTTCCTCACACCTGCTCCTTGTGCAGGGCCACCTGCTGAAGAGGCGGGATGCTGTGATACCCAGGGTGCACAGCCAGGCCTGGAGCTGGTGACAGAGCTGCAGGGGGAGGCTGGGGCTGAGCCCCTCCCCTGGGACACTGCAGGTGAGTGAGGTTGGGAGCTGGGCGAGGTGGGCCCCTGTCTTTTGTGTGTGGGGACTTTGCAGTGGGGTGAAGAGCAAGTCGTCACGTAGGTGCCTGGAGCAGCTGGGTGCCTTCAGGCAAGCGGTGTGTGCAGAGCAGTAACTGAGCCGTAGTGGTTCTGCCTGGATGGATGGGATTAAAGAGCAGCAGGGATCTGTGCTGTGACAGCAAGCCAGAGGTGCTGCAGGTCAGCAACTGGCCCACCCCCTGCAGAGGGCATGAACCGATGGGAGAGGGGAAGGTACCCAGGGACACCAGATCCATTCCCCTGGCTCCTGCTTTGTGTGGCAGGTATCACCTGGCTAAACCAGGCCTGTGTGTGGGGTTGGGATAGGTCTCATCTCAGGAGAGGGCATGGTTGCTGTCAGCAATGGCCCTGCAGCATCAGACTCCCTTCCTGTTCTTCCCTCGCAGGGGACCCTCAGACCCAGCTCCGTGATGCCCTGTTCACAGCCTGCAAGACTGGGGATGTGGGGACACTGCGGTGCCTCCTGGGTGTGCCAGAGAGCAGGGGCCCGCTGGGGGACACCAAGGATGCACAGCCCCTGGATCTGCCCCTCTCCCTGCTCAACCAGCCCATGGATGAGTGTGGCTTCACCCTGCTTCACGTGGCTGCACGTGCGGGGAAGGCTGAGGCTGTGTGCCTGCTGCTGGAAGCTGGGGCTGACCCTGCGCTCAGGTATGGCCACAGTGTGCCCAGTGGCTGACGTTCACTGCTGCAGGAGCCCAGCAGCTCCCTCGTGTCACAGCCATGTAAGGCTGATGCCAGCCTTGTCCTGGGGCACCTGGGGTTGGTCTCTCCCAGCCAGGACACCTGGGGTTATCTCTAGGCAATTCAGAGGACCAGGGTGAGATCGTAAGAAGGAGAGGATTTGGGGCATGGTGGTGCAGGGATATGCAACCTTCCCCTCCTTGGCTGCGATACCCTGTTCTGTTGTGTACCCACTGGACGCCCCCAGGGAGTCGCTGGGCTCACAGCCCAGCGGGACACAAGCACTGATCCCCTGGGGCTGAGCTGCTCGTTCTCATCTTGCAGAGACAGGCGGGAGAGGACCCCTTACTGTGTCTCTGCTGACAAACCGACCCGCAATGCCTTCCGCAAATTCATGGTGGACCACCCGGACAAGTATGACTACAGCCGTGCCAGGGTGGGTGCCTGCCCTCTGCCCTCGCCTTCCGGGGACTTTGGGGACCCAGAGCAAAGCTGCCCCTCAGCCACACCCCAGCGTCCCGCTCTTGCCTTCTCGCGCCTTTGTCCCCGGCTCCACGGGAGCTGACGGTTGCCCTCTGCTTCCCCCAGGTGCCTGGCCCCCTGACGCTGGAGATGGAGGCCAAAAAGCTGGAGAAAAAGCGGGCACAGAAAGCCCAGCGGAAGCAGCGGGAGCAGGCGCAGCGGGAGGAGCGGCAGCGCTGGGAGCAGGAGGAGGAGGAGAAGCAGCGGTTTGCAGCCCTGTCCGACAGGGAGAAGGTCGGGCCTTGCACAGGGGAGGCGATCCAGCCTGGCTGGGACAGCGCTGATGCTGTGGGCTCTGGCCCAGCAGGCCTTAGGGAGCTGACCCTACCTCTCTGCTCCCCAGAGGGCCCTGGCTGCCGAGCGGAGGCTGGCTGAACAAATGCAGGACAGCAGCACGACTCTTGCCAACATCAGGTAACAGCCCAAGCAGCACAGCTGTCATGGGGTGGCAGGAGGAAGGGCGACTGCTACCAGTCCTGGCGAGGAGTGCTCCCTTCCACCAGGAACTGTCCGTTGCTGTTAGCATAATGCAGCGCTCGTCGCTGCAGACAGACTCCCTGTGTCAGCACAGCTGTTCCCTGCCCTTCTTGCTCCAGTTCTTACGTCCAGTGTAGAGCTGTTCCTGTCCACTCTGTTCCCAGTCTGTGTAAAAGCTGTCTCACTCTCTGCCCCAATGTTGTGTAAAAGCTGTCTCACTCTCTGCCCCAATGTTTTCAGAGGACAGCTTCGTCTGCTTGCAGCCAGATCTATGGCAAGCCAGGCCCCAGCCTCTTGTGTGCCTGTCTCTGACCCCACCTGCAATGTCCCTGCCCTGTGCCACCCACAGGTTTGTGGGCAGCCAGCCCTGCACATACCTGGGAGGAACGTAGCAATCACATGCAGGGCTAAATGTACCTGATCTCACTTCTCCAATGCTCTTGCAAGTAGCCTCTTCACTCAGGACCACCTCTGCTCTTTTCCCACAGCCGCTGCTGGCACTGCGGGGCGTCCCTGCTGGGCCGGATCCCGTTCCATTACCTTGACTTCTCCTTCTGCTCCACCGCCTGCCTGCAGACCCACCGTCGGGCCCGGGCCAGCCACACGTGAGGCTGGGGTCTGCTGCCATCTGCCAAGGACCAAAGTGGTGGAGACACGGCTGAGCCCTGGCTGTGCAGCAACGGAGAGCTTGTGGAGCAGTGCTGGTAAAAAGGACTGAGCTGGTCGCACCACTCCGCAGCAACTCTGGCAAGACTGGGCAGCTGCAGCATGAATGTCACTCAAGGTGGTGACTCTGGGGACATGACAGCGGGCTGGCCTGTGTGTGTTAGGGCTGCTCTGTGGCCTGGCTCCAGCTGGGAAGTCCTGCTGCCTGCTGTTCTCATGGCTACCTTGCAGGCTGCTGCCCGCAGTAGTGGGACAGAGCCAGACCCTGGAGCCCTGAGCCCCCATGCCTGTAGGCACCCTCTCGCCTGTAGGCACCCTCTCGCCTGTACTTTGCCCTCTCCTGGATGCCACTGGATCTTGGCCATATCATGTTAGCAACTACCTCCTCTGCCTGCCTTGTCAATAAAGAGGTGCCTTGAACCCCCTAGGTCTGTGGGGGTGAAACGATTTGGGACGAGTTGTGGCATTAGTGCAAAACAAGCAGAGTCTGGGCTCCTTTCTCCTGACTGCAGACTCTGCCTGACCCCAAAGGGGCCAGCTCTGGCTGTCGCTGCTGCGATGAGGGATGAAGGACGTGTCCCTTTCACCAGCCCCCTGCAGCCCCAGCGAGAGGCGGTGACGGTGCCCGGCAGCCTTGCGTTTATTCTGTGGCCAGAGGGCTGCGGGTGAGGGTCCTGTTGAAAAGGGGTCGGTCAAGGAAGAGCAGGAAGGGGTTGGGGGGTGCCCCCTCCAGCTCCAGCACTGTGATGTTGTTGGGGCGTCCAATGTGCAGTACTGAGCCAGGCACGAAGAGGGTCTGCTGGGGCCCGCGGCGGGGCCAGTACCGGCCCAAGTTGAAGCCATTTATCCACAGCTGGCCCTGGAGGATGCAGATGGGACTGAGCTGTGCTCCTCTCCACCCTCATCCCCTCTCCTGGCTCTGTGCAGCCTTACCTTGCTCCAGCCTGGGAACTTCACAAAGGTGTCCCAGGCAATGCCAGGAGTCTCGAAGGTCCCTGTGTAGAAGGCTGGCCCTGCTCTGCCCCAGCTCCTTGATTTTGGCAGGGCAGCGTGGGGCCAGCCCTGTTGGACGGCAGTATCTATTGCCAGGGGGTAGATGAGCCACTTGCTGAGCGGGATGGAGTCCAAAGAGAGGTTCCCCAGCAAGCCCTGAGGTGAGGCAGGAAGGAAAATAAGGCAGCGGGGTCTGCCCTGGGTAAAAGGATGCCACACGCAGCCCTGTTGGGCTTCCCCAGCTCACGTATCCCTTCCAGCAGTGGACATAGGCTGGGATCCCATTGGGAAGGGCTGCATGGACCTGGCAGCCACAGCAGCAGGAAAGGGAGATGCCAATCCCACTGTTTATCCTCGCCCCAGTGGGTTTGCCCCCTGCCCAGGGCCATGTCAGTGGGTGGGTGGGGAGGAAGGAGGGGATGGTGTGAGATTAACCAGGGAGCAGGGGTTGGGATGCTCTCGCTGTGGCTGGGGGCAGCAGGGGGTGTTTGGCCATGCGGGTGCCCAGGCCATCCCCACGGAGCAGCCCTGAGGCCCTCTCCCCTCACCTTGAAGTCGCTGATGTTGGCCCCAAAACTGATCCTGCCCATGTTCTCCAGGAGCACATCCAGGGTGTCCCCCGCCTTGCCTGTCACGCGCAGCGCCGTCTGCCCGTCCCTCTCCAGAGTCCCCTGGTACTCCTGCAGCCAGAGAGGGTCAGCGCTGCCATGCCCCAGTCCCACCACCCCGAGGGGACAAGAACGGGCCAGCAGGGAGCCCCTCAGGGGCTCAGCGAGGCTCTCAGCACGCCGGCTGTCCCCAAGAACCTGAGACAGCACGTCCCTCTGGAGAGGCAGGCACCCGCAGGCTCACCTTCTGCAGCATGATGTAGCCGCGGTCGCAGACGCTATGGGGAGGAGCGCTCAGGGTGGCTGGGTCGGGGATGTCACGGGGCAGCTGTGTGCTGTACACCACGAAGCCGTGGGCCTGCAGGGCAGTGCAGAAAGGGAAACGGGGCTGATGCTGAGCCCCACTCCTCCACCCGAGCCTTGAAGCATCTCCCCCAGCGACCCTCACTGCACCCAGCCCCTCACCTGCTTTATGGCCTCAAAGGTGAGGGGGAACGGGCTCTGGATGGGCCCAGAGGGGGACAGAACGTCCAGGACATCCAGGAGATCAGCGTACTGCAAAGAGAGGGACGGGAGCTGGGCAGCCGGGCAGTGCCAGGCAGGGGTGGCACGGCCCCCGGGGCAGGCACTCACCTTGTGCAGAGCCACCCTGCCATAGGCATACTTGGGGGTGGCAGGTGGCATCGGACCCACCGGCAGGGGCTGGAACTGAACAGCAGGCTGTCAGGTGTCCCACAGGGCTGAGGCTTCCCCTGGGACAAGCGGGGAGCTGGCACTGCCCTGTCAGGCCCCTCTGTGCTCCCCGGGAAAGGCAGCAGAGCGCAGCGCTGCCCCCTCCTCCCGCCAGGCTCAGCACCTTGCTGATGACTGTGCGGATGGCAAACAGCTTGTCCGTGGGGTCTCCGGCCTCCGAGAGTGGTGCGTCGTAGTCATAACTGGTGGTCACTGGTTTGTACTGCTCCTTGAAGTCAGCACCTGGCCAGGGAAGTGATGGGAGCTGCAGGAAGGGGCTCTCTGGCAGAGCCCGGCACCTAGACCCCAGCCCTAAGCTGGCTGGAACTCAGTGACGGGGGCTACAACCCAAAACTGGGGGATCCCCTGGCAGGCCCCCACTCACCGCTCCAGTAGGCAAAGTTGGTCCCCCCGTGGAACATGTACCTGTGTGACACCCCAGAGAGTGGTCAGCACCCGCATGGACCCGGACCCCCCCCGCTGTCCCCCTGCTTGGCTCCAGCACCAGTAGAGGGGGTGCTGGTGGCCCTGGCGGTGCTCCCCCAGCTGGCTACTTGCATGTTGACGCTGGCTCCCAGCTGCAGCACATTGGCGAGTCCCCGGGCCACCAGCGTGGCACTGGTACTGGCGTGCGGCCCCCCCCAGTAGTCCAGCCAGCCTGTGTAGTACTCGGAGTTCACCTGGGGGGATCCAGGGGGCTGTCACCTGCCCGGCACTGAGGTGACACCCCCCTGCCCATCCACAGCCCGATCCCCCAGGCCATCCCCTCCTGCGGTGCCTCACCAGCGGCCCCCTTGGCTCGACGCGGCGCTGGGCACCGAATGCCTCCGTCACGTTGGAGTCTGCGAGGGGAAAAGAAGGGAGGCTGGAGCAGGATAGGGCCAGGTCCCCATCCCTTGCCCCCTCTCTGCCTTGGCAGCACCTGGCCCGAAGTCGACAGTGGCGTAAAGCCCCCGCAGCGTGCCACAGTGCAACTCCTCCTCCTGTGCCTCGTCGGTGGTGAAGAGTAGCACCTCGCCACCCAGCAGCGCCCGGAAGGTGCCCAGCAGGTGCCGCAGGTAGCCGGGGTCGCAGGCATAGTAGCTCCCATATTCGTTCTCCACCTGTGAGCCACGCACCAGCTGGGATGCAGCCAGGTCCCGGCAGGCATCCAGCTCCCCAAGGGGCGACGCAGTGACAGGTCCCGTGGCACTCACCTGCACACTGATGATGTTCCCCCCGTGCTGGTAGAGCCGTGGCTTGATCTTGGGGAGCAGGACGTGGAGCCAGGAGTCCACAGCTGCCAGGTAGGCTGGGGGACAGAGGCAGCTCAGCCTTGCTGCAAACACCCACCCCAACCCACAGCAATCAGCCCTACGAGGAGGAGGATGGAGCAGGTGGGGGGAAAGGGGAGGAGGAAGTTTGGGATCCCAAAAGAAGGAGAAGTGGATGGAAAAGAGCCATGCTGAGGGCTGGGAGGCTGGCAGAGAGCAGCATGTGGGGACTGGCACCAGCTTGTAGGGACACCACGGCTCCAGCCACGTGCTGAGCTCACCGGGGTCGGAGGAGCGCAGGACGATGTCCTCTTTCCACAGCAGCCAGGCAGGCAGCCCACCCTACAGGAACACAGAGAGAAAATGTCCAGCAGCCAGCACAGCTCAGGAGGCACCGGGGCCAGCCCCACAGTGCCCACTCCCACTGCGGGGCCGTCAGACTGGGGCTCACCATCTCCCACTCGGCGCAGATGTAGGGCCCCGGCCGCAGGATCACCAACAGCCCCAGCTCCGCTGTCAGGTCCAGGAAGGCTTCCACGTCCCGCTCCCCAGCGAAGTCATACACGCCGGGCAGCGGCTCGTGGTAGTTCCAGGGGACATAGCTGGGGAGAGAGGGAGGACGGCAACTGGGGTGAGCCCGGGCTCACGCTGTGCCTGGCTGCGGGGTCCCAGAGCTCAGCGTATGGCCCCGGCCCTGCCCTGGCCGAGCGAGGCGCCGGGTCCCCCCAACCCCACCGCGGAGGGCAGCCGGTGTCACGCCGTCACTTACACCTGCACAGCGCTCAGCCCGCTCATGTACACCTGGAGCAGCCGGTCGCGCCAGGCAGGGCGCGGGACGCGGGCGTAGTGGATGCTGCCCGAGACGTAGCGGAAAGGGACGCCGTCCTTGAGGAAGCAGTCCCGCTCGAAGTCGATCTGGAAGGAGCGCGCCTGCGGGAAGGGGGGGGCAGCGCTGGGTGCTGCAGAGACCCGTCGAGGGCGAGGGGGAC
>VXAV01007795.1:70127-89143 GCA_013399715.1 Alectura lathami | reverse complement strand
AAAAAAAAAAAGGCGCAATGAGCTGGAGTTTCTGAGCCATAAATGTGGGGAAAACAAAGCTGTGCAATTGCCACTGTCTGGGGAGGGACTTGTTTCATTTCGGGTAGCACAGCACCTCTCACTGCTTCAGTCCTTGCCAACAAGTTGCCTACCAGAAGTGCCAGCTCTGTGTCCTGGCTCAAGCTTTACCTTCTCAATGAGGTCAATGCAAGCCTGCAGGTCCAGGCCAAAGTCAATGAAGACCCATTCGATGCCTTCCTTCTTGTACTCTTCTTGCTCCAGGACAAACATGTGGTGGTTGAAGAACTGCTGCAACTTCTCGTTGGTGAAGTTGATGCACAGCTGCTCAAAGCTGTTGAACTGCAAGAACAAAACCAACCTGCTTCAGCAGGAGGAGCTCCAGAGGTGACGGGAGACACTGTTCTGCTTTGTCTGGGTGTGAAGGACAACCTCTGCTGTGCTCAGCTGGGTTGCTACCAGAACAGGAAGTCAGGAGCTCACTGGAGGCTCCACAGCAACGTTAGAACAGTAGTTGTGAGCTGCCTGTTTACTTCAGACAAATAAATACAGGCAAGAGATATTTTTTTTTTCCAAAAACAACGGTTTCTTGGAGGAGGTAGGCTGTCAGACAGTAGGGGACCTAGGTGACAACGTTCCCCTGAACCTGCTGCAGGGGACCTACGGAACTCACATCAAAGATCTCGAAGCCTGCAATGTCCAGCACTCCGATGAAGAACTGCCTGGCCAGCTTGGTGTCCAGGGTCTTATTGATCCGAGTCACCAGCCACTTGAACATCCGATCGTAAGTGGCTTTAGCCAGGGCTCCCACAGCGTAGACAACCTGAGAGCAGAGAGCAAGCCGTGAGCACCCGTGTGTCACCCTGCTTTCGCAGGGAGCAGGCTGCAGAAGAGCACTCGGTGGACAACGACTGGCTGACACATTCAGGGAGTTCATGGTTACAGGATTTACTCAGAGATGAGTTTACACACGCTCACAGGCATGTTCTTGTGCCCCTGATGAGGGCGCTGGTGAGCGCTCAGACAGCCCACAAGGTTTTGGGATACAGACTCAGTCCTAAGTGACATTTTCAGAAGCCCTGCGCACGGCAGGAGCCTCACTGGCTTTGGGAAAGACTCCAGCCCCTGAGGTGATTTAAATTAAGAGTTGGCTTGGACCATCCAGGCTAGGTCTGGGTACCTAACTGTGATGTGGCTGACAGGAGGCATTTTGCTGCATTTAAGTCTCCCACCAGATCAGTTATTTATTTACACGAGTTGAGAACTTTTCATGGGAGCGTGACTGTCTGAAGTGGATCCAGAGGAACTGGACCTCTTCTGGCTGCGATCCAACCCACATTTCAAAGTTACTGAATTGAAACTCAAGCCTTGGTTAACATTCACCCACAACAACCTGCCAGCCCTGCCACCAAATTTTCCAGCAACTAAAACCTGGTAACAGTGGATACATCTTGCCATGGTGCTCTAGGGTCCCCTCCCAGACCTGGGAGTGAACTGAAGCAGCAGGCACCCTCTGCAGGAAGCACTGCACAAAGGGACTGACTGCAGAGGAGTCACGTACCAGCGTGAGCAGGGAAGCCTGTGCCCTGGCACACCCACCTGTTCCACGTTCTGACCTTTGGTCACAAATTCATTGCCCACTTTTACGCGAGGATGGAGCAACCCCTTGATGAGGTCAGCTGAGCTGATCCCCATGAGGTAGGCAGCTTTGTCAGCACCTGTAAAACAGTAAGAAGGCATAAGGAAACTAGAAAGTAAGCCACGAAAAAGAAAATTACCAGCTCTTCTGCTGATCAACGCTAACTATACTGCCAAGGCCTGTTCCAGGTAGTCATTTCTGCCAGAACCCTGCCTGATCTGAAGCCATCCAGCTAAGTGACAGAGCTTCTCCTTCCCATGCTGGAAAGTCACCTTAAATGCCTCCACGTGGACAAGCCCCACTGTGTACCCAGAGCAGGTCCTAAGACTGTAGCTGCTTGGGATCACAGTCACTGATGTTCACAGACCAGCCTGCCCTCAGAGGAGTTTGTGTGCCCAGCCCAGGGTGGGTGAATCTGCCAGCACAGAGAAAAACTCACTTTCAGTGCCGTCAGCCTCTGCCTGCTCTTCCCGCTGCTTTTGCTTGAACTTCATGTTGCCAAAGTGCATGATAGCGCCCACTATTTTATAGGAGCCATACTTCTCATCATTGCTGAAGCCCAAGATGTCCATGGCATGCTGAGGAGAGATGAAACAGCATAGACAGAACACAAACCACCACTCTGAAGTGAGGGCGAGTGCTCCCATTGTCTCCTAAGGTGCTCCCCCTGTCCTGGGGCTCTACTGGCTGAGTGGGGCAGGGTGCTCCCGTTGGTGAACACCTAGCCAAGGAATCCCGTCCTGTGGGATTTTGAACATGAGTCCAGCTCCCCCAAGATACATTTGAAAGCAAAAGGACTAGCTCAGCATCCACATACAGGATGTTTCTGAGCTGAGGTCTAGGGACCATGTCTTTCATCTTCTCATGGGAACCACGGGAAGTGCTCCTGCACTCCAGCCCTTCCTAATGCAGGGACTTACTGCCCCTTCTCTGCCTGGAAGATGTTGTTCACGGGGGATCAGTCACCCTGCCCTTCCTTGCAGGCTCACAGCATGCACAGAGCAGCTGCCAACAAACCAGAGGGCGCTCACAGCTCATTTAGGGAAGTACAGAAAACCTGGGACATGTCCCCATGCTTGTGCAGTTGAGGCCCCCCTGGCTTTATGGCACAAAGGAGGTGCACATACATCTGTCGCCATGAGTTCCTCGCCATCGTCCAAGTTGTCCACGGTTGTTACGCCCTGAGAGCAGAAGTGGTAGTCATAGGGGTTGAGGGAGAGCAGCAGCATATCTGTTTGGGGAGAAGACATGTAGGGGGTGAGGCCAGACTGACAGAGATGAAGCTCCACTAAAGGGGGCAACACTGGGCACAGCTGAAGAGGTAAGACCTCACCTAGAGGGCACCAACCAGCAGGACAATCTCTGCAAGGCAGGCCCTCACATGGGTCCATCTCTCTGTGGTGTTCCTCCTGCTTGCTATCTTGGGAGATGGCTTTGTTGCAGACTGATTTAGAAGTGGCCATCCATGTCCTTGTGACCACCAGATAAGATTACTGCTCAGCGCAGCTCCCCAGACCTGCCTAATAAGGTATTGTTCTGGAGCCAGCAGCGGGCTCAAGAGCCTGCGGCCACATGGCTGACCACCCCAGGGCATTGTGCCATCCATCTTTCTGCAGCATGGAAAGGTTTCCTGTACACTCCGTGCAACCTGGCAGGGCTGCCCAGAGCACAAGAGTGGCTCCGGGGCAAATTCAGGGTCAGCTGGCACTGTCCTGGGGAACACATTTAGGATATGTCTACACCTGGGTTGCTGCTGGAAGTGAGCTATGCAGCTGTTTGCAAGCTCACCTGAAACAGCTCATCCCACTAGCGTGGCAGAAGTTGCTCCAAGCAGGCTGCAAAACACTTCCCCCTACCCCAAAAGGGGTAGATATCCCACCTGAGCATGCTAAAGTCAGCACAGAGCCACACAAGAGTCTCTGTGCAAGGCAGCTTAGCAAAGTGCACTCCCACCCCACAGACAAACTCAGTGACCACTGCTCTGCTCCCAGATACTTGCAGAAAGGGCTTTTTAGTTTTCAGACTAAAGTGACTGGTTTCTCAGTCAGTGAAGATAAAGTAGGCTGGACATATTGAAATCCCTTCCGCCTTGAATATCTGACAATCCTACAATCCTGCACAGCCATCAGAGCATTCGAGGGTCCTGCTGAGCAGAGTTTGCTCAGCTCCTGCAGAGAGCAGGACCCTGAAGCTGACAACAGAGCTTTTTCTGGCTATTTTCAAGCTGCCACTCTGTAAAGGCTATGCCATAGCTCGGCTGCCTTACCTTGCAGCTCTGGTTTCTTCCCAGAGAGGATCTGGTAGTAGATGTGGTAGCTTCGCTCTTTGGGTTGCTGGAAAATCACTCTTGATTTTTCCAGAAGATCTAGAAGCAAAGAGGGCAGAGGGGTTAGAAGAAGGTTTGCTTTTCCCTGGAGCTGACCCAGCACCAGCAGAAATAGCGAGAAAGAAATCCCACTCCCACCCCCCCGCAGCTGGCATGTGCTACTCACAGATGTCGATGTCTGCAGAGGCCAGCTTCCCTGAGGGGCCAAAATGGATGCGGATGAACTTGCCCTGAAAACATTTACAGGGAGGTTAAGCACTGGGCTTGGCTACTCAGACACAGTTCTGGGCAGCTCCTAGTAAACTCATATAGCTACAGCACACTGGTAATTTCCTACTTCTTAGGTTTCTGCTGATGCCAGGCAAGATACTGTGCTGTGAGGGATAGGTGGGTGAAGTTCTCTGGCTTGTATTGTGCGAAGGGTCAGGCAGTATCGCCTCAGGTTTTAAACACGGGGTAGGCAGAAATTCCTGTCCTCAGGCCTGTTCTGAAAGCACTCCTGCAAGGCAGTATGACAGTGAGACTGCCTGCAGCCTCCTGCTCATCGTGTGCTGGGCACTCTCAGCCCCAGAACCTCTCCCCTCCCTGCACGGCTCAAGAACAGCATCAAAGCCACCTGTGGCTGATGAGCTCCACGTCTCAGTGCAGACCCAGGCTGGGCTTACAAAAGGGATGCAGCTGCCCAGAAGGGGCACACGTATCTGCCCCAGCTCTAGTCCTGTGGGTTGCGTTGGCTGGCCCCTCAGCTTTGGGCCTGGAAGGGATTTCTCTCCGGTCACAGGCTGTAACACAGGGTGATTCACCAACACACCATCCACTGCATGCATTTAGCCAGCAGGAGCTTGGCCCCAGCAGTCCAGCCCAAGCAGGAAGAAGAGCTAGCTGTCTGCTCTGCGCCTCGGGCCCCCACCGTACAAAGGCACAACCACCCCAGATGGTGCGTTCGGCTTACACAAAGCCTGCACATCAGCCCTCTGTCTTGCTAAGACACTTACAAAACGCGAGGAGTTGTCATTTCTTATGGTTTTGGCATTGCCAAAAGCTTCCATAGCTGGGTTAGCCTCAATGATTTGATCTTCAAGGGTGCCCTGGAAAACAAAACCAAAGGATGCGTCAGCTCCCACTCAGCCGGAGGGGATCTGTCACCAACGTCACAGCGAAGCGCAGCATGAGGCTCCTTGCCATCTGTCTGCTATGCTCATTTGCTGTCTTTAGAGCCTGCTGCTCCTCAGGCCTCTCCTTGTCTCATGAGGGGATGCAGCTGGGTTTGGGGTCAGCAGAGCTGGGTTTTGCAGCAGTGCTCTCCCTGGGATTCTCCTTGCCTGAACTGGCCCCTCTGCACACAGTCTTTAGCCCCCTTCCTAGGTGGCTACAATATGCAAAGCAAGAGCGAGCACACATTGTCACCACAACAGTTTGAAGCCTTGCAGGCTCTTTGGCTGTTCCAGGCATCTCTCCTTCCACCACAGCAGTCTTGGACAGTTCAAATGACAGCGCATTGTGAATGAAGAGATCCAGAAAAGAGGCTTGACTCCCTACAGCAATAAAATGTGCAGCAGGGCCACAGGGTGACAGGGACACAGCACAGGTCCCAGCTGGCATGATCTGCTGACCTCCCTGGAGCTCTTGGGAACAAACTTCAAGATTAACGTCCCCATAACCTTGTTTTCCTATTCATGTTTCATACACATAGCTCAAAGAGACAGAGACAGGCACTGCCTAACACAGGCAAAGCAGGACAAGAATTAGAAGAGAGAAGCAAGAGACTCGTGCCAAGCCACACAAAGGACAGTGGGGTCTGACATCAGCAGCAGTTTGGTGGCACGGGCACCTGAGAGTGCCATGAGAGAGCCTTTAAGTGCACCGTGACACCCCGACCCCATGACAGCACACTGTGCTCTCCTGCTGGGTGCCAAACACCAGGTCTGGGCTTTTGAGGCTGGGGCATGGCTGCTCCCTGCCTCTGCAGCTCCAGGCACGTAAGGGGCAAAAGAGACAGGGAGCAGTTGTGAATCACAGCTTTTACTAGCAAACTGTAATTTTCCCTTGGATATCCTTTGATCTGTTGTCTTTAAACTTAGCCCAACCTAAAACTGCCTGCCTGCCCATGGGCCACCCCAGGACACACTGACTCAGCCCTCCAATCTGGCTGTCAGTAGCAGTTTTGCTAAATGGTCTGAGCCTCGTGCTAATGAGCATCTCCCACCCAACAGGGTATGAATGCAGTTCGCCATGTGCACCAGCTAAAGGCAGCCCCTCAGTGCTCCAACAGAGGAGCTGGGGGCAAGGGGCTACGACTGAGCTGCTGGAATGGCTGAGCCAGGGCTGCTGCCCACACTGCCCCATCACCCTGCCATAGCTCTGATGCTGCAGAACCCTGTCCTCAGCATTAAAGATTAAGAGTCTGTAACACTTACCCCAGTTTTAGTGGCAAGAGCTGCCTAGAGAAAGGAAAGAAAATTGTCTTTAGAAATCCAGAAAAGCCAGGCAAGAACTACAAGAAGCAGGGTCAGAAAAGCAGGACACGGCCATTTAGTGCCAAAAACGGCCCAAGAAAAAATGGGAGGATTAAACTTTTTAAGATATGCCAAAAAGTTGTTAAATAGATTAGCTCAAGAAAATGAAGAAATGCATCAAAAAGCAAGAAGAGTTAAATCCAAACCAATGAAGAGTAAAGAAAATAATGCTGAAGTATTGCTTGTCTGATACTTAAAGCAGCCAGTTTACTTCTGTAAGAGAAAAGCAGGCTGGAGCCTCGACGTATCACAAAGAAATAAGCAATTGCAAGAGCAGCTCAAAAAAAACAGCACCAAAGAATCAAAACAAGAGCAAGAAAAGCACAAGGTAGAAAAGGGTCAAGAGCAAAAGAGAAAAAAAAATAAAAGGAGAAAAGGACGAAAAGCAAGGCTTAAAAGAGACAAGGTGGGAAACGGCAGGTTTACTCCATTTCTTTAAAGCTCCTTAAGAAGAAGATCTGTGGGGTGTTGAAGGAGGAAGAGAAGATAAAGAGGGCATCTAAAGTGCCTCTTCCAGACTGCTCAGACTGAGCAGCCACTTAAAAAAATCCATTCCCCCTTGAGCAAGATAGTTTCAAGCCTTGCTTGTTCAAAAGTCAGGGAAAAGCCAAGCCCTGGGTGGGTCAGACCAAATCACGCTTCCAAATGCAAAAAGTCAGGAGAAGAAAAAAAAGTAAAAAGAAGAAGAAAGAGGGAAGGGGGGGGAGGAAAAAAAAAAAAAAAAAGGAAGAAAACAGCAAGAATTTCTTTCAAAACAGGGTCTTACTACTTTCTTGCCCGGTGTGTCGCCCAAGGCTGCGACAATGGCAAAGTACTGAATGACCCGCTTGGTGTTTACAGTCTTACCAGCACCAGATTCTCCGCTTAGAGTAACAGAAATACACAGATCAAGGACACGAGGCAAAGAACAGGCAAAACTTCAAACAGAGACCCTGTGATCCTGCCAGTGCTGCCCAACCACCCCACTCAGCGTGCTAGGTTGGAGAAGCAAAGTGCCAGGGAGGGATGGGGCTATGGACCTGCCATCCAGGGCAGCAGTTCTCAAGGGGAGGGCGAATGTGCTGTATTCAAGCCTGCAGGGCACGCAGCCTGGCCCCGGGGCTTCAGCTGTCCCAGATCAGCGCTGGCTGGTTTCAGCACGTCCCGCTTTGTTGGGGGAGCTTGGAGACGGCTGGGGCACCACAGCAGGGCCGATCCTGCCCAAGCTGTGCCCACGCAGGGCCCAGCGAGCAAGGGGCCTGGGTGGCTCGCTGGCTGTGAAGGCCTCGGTGAGCTCATCCCTATAGATAGCCGCTCCCCTATTGTAATCCCAGATGACAAAGAGCGGGGGGAGCTGGGGAGCAGGACCAGAGCCAAGCATCTCTCTTCAGCCCCTGCGTTACCTAATTAGGCTATGGCCGAGGCTAAAAATGTCCGTGGCTCCTGGCAGCGGCCTGGGGTCCTTTAGAGTCCTTTATATAGCCCTTATCTATATGTCACTTGAAATCAACCTGGCCTACATCCTCCCACGCCGCCTGCTGCCCCTCCGCCTGCCACCGCTGCCATTTCCCCCTGGCCTCGGCCTCCATCTCTGCCTGCCATGGTCCAGGCACAGATGCTGGGGGGCCTGGCAGCAGCTGTCAGGGTACAGGGGAGCCTGGCATTGTCACCTGGCATGGGACAGGCTGACAACCGCCAGGGGGACATGACAGCCCGGGGGCCCTCCTGAGGCAGGGGGTGTTGCTCCAGGAGGGAAGCAGGATGGCGGCGAAATGAGGGCGGGAGGTGCGGGGAGAGACTTACGTGATGAGCATGGACTGGTTCTCGCGGTCTGCAAGGGAAGGAGCCAGCGGTCAGTGGAGATGCCCAGGGTTTGCCCACCCACCCCCTCCGCCATTTCACCCCCCAAAGCCCCCCTCACGCCTCAGCGCCCGCCATGGCGCGCGGCCGGGCCCTTACTGCGCAGCATGTCGTTGTAGGCGTTGTCGGCGATGGAGTAGATGTGCGGGGGTGCCTCGGAGCGCCGCTTCCCCTTGTAGGCCGCCACCACGGGCGCGGTGTAGACGGGCAGCCACTTGTAGGGGTTGATGGTGACGCAGAAGAGTCCCGAGTAGGTCTGTGGGAGAGAAGGGGGTGGCTGAGGCACGGGGGAGCCTCATGGCAAACCTTCCCCTCACGGTGGGGTGATGGTGGCAGAGTTCCCGGGCGGCGGCGGCAGCTTACGTAGATCATCCAGTGGGAATAGCGGCGCCTGAGGTTGTAGAGCACGGAGGCCTCGTTGAGGTGCGTCAGCATGGCCATGTCCTCGATCATGTCGAACTTGGGGGGGTTCATGGGCTGCAGCTCATCCTCCTTCACCACCCGCGTCTGCCAGAGAGGGGACAGAGGCGCTGGGCTTGGCCGCAGGGCACTCTCTCCCCCAGACCAGCAGTGGAAGGAAGGCAGTGTCCCACTGGCGGGCCTGCCCTCCGTTTTGGGGTGACAGGGTGTCTGGGCTGGGAAGAGCGACCCCAAACCTGTCCCTCCCCAGGGACACAGCCAAACATGCTGGAGGGCTCTGAGCCTAGGGGCACCAAGATGCCACCCGACAAACTCCAGGTCTACCTAGTCCCAGCTCCTCCTGCAGATGCCACCTCCACCCATAGCGTCTTTCTGCCCTCCCAGAGGTGCCACCATGACAGCCGCACTTGGGACACAGGAAGAGGCATAGCCTATAAAGCGCTCAGCACCCCTTGTCCTACTGAAGAGGTCTCTGGTTATTCAGGCAAACAGCTGAAGTGCAGACCCCATCACTTCTAGCTGGATCAATTTAATCCCGCAAATCCCAGCCTTGGGAAACTATCATCTTACGTATCTGGGTGGAAGGAGCTGGATTTAGCAAATGGGCTTGTTAGTGCATCTGAAATAAAATCTTTCAGAGATTTTTTTTTATAGGTGAGTATTAAGCACGTGGTGTTAAAAGGTGTTAGGTGTTAAGGGAAGAGGGTAGAAGAACAAGGGTGGGGTTTGTCTCTTCAAACTGTTCCTGTTGGAAGTGACATCCAGAGGCAGCAGGTACAGCTTCACATTTTGCAAATCCATGACAAACTTAAACAAAAACAGTTTCAAGAGGCAACAGCAAAAACATTTTGGAAACTGCTTTGTTCACAGAGTCTGAAGATCTTGAACCACTGCACTTTAAACAGCAAAATAAAGTTTTCAAACTGGCACCCCCCTCTACTGTAAATCCACTTCTGTAAAGGGAAAATTATTTATTTATCTTCCCCCCAGCTTCAGACAAAAATCTTTTCAAAACCTTGACACTGTCCAAAGGCAATTACATACAGCTGAGTTAGGGAGACAGGAGCACTTCTTAGTGCCACGAAGTCTAGCCAAGAAACAAAACCAACCACATCTACCACTTACTGCCAGGTCAGCACCTTGCTCTTTTTCCCCATTCTACACCGGTGCGAGTCTCTGCATGGCAGCAATGTTGCATGGGCATGCAACTCCCACAGCCGAGGAGGGGATATTAATTAAGTTCATTCGTGGCTATTTGTAATGGATGTTGTTCTTTGCCTGTTCTTTGCCTGTTCCCCCAACAGCACCACTTATTCTGCTGCAAATCCAGGCTAAAATAAGCAGAACCTGGCTCCTTACCTCTGGTTCTGACCTCCGAGATCATCAAGGCAGCAATTCAGCTTGCAGAGGTCTGTGCTGCAGGCAGCCCACTGTCCCCTCCACCCATCTCACCCGGTAAACCGGGTGTGAAAGCAAACATTTGGTGGGGGATGCTAACTGGCTGGCATGCTCGGTAAGTCCTTGTCCTGTGTGTGCTGACACACTGCTGTGTGACAAACCCCTCGGCCAGCCTCAGGGGACAACTGAGTGCTGAGTGTGGATGGGCTTTCACGGAGAGCTTGGCTAGGTTCAGACGTGATCTTGTCACACATATCCCCCTCCACACATGCTTGCTGGCCCTTGGAAAAGGAAAGGTATTTTGCTTACTTGCTTATCTTTGGTTTCCACAGTGACCTTGCCACCAGTGCTTTCTTTGATTTCCACTTCAATGTAAGCTTCTTTCTCATCTGGGATCCAAGCACGCTTCTTTCCTGGAAGGAGGAAAGGAAGGGAAAGGAGAAAGGAAAGGAAGAGAAAGGAGAAAGGAAGGGAAAGGATAGGGAGGAAAGGAAGAGGAGAGGAGAGGAGAGGAGAGGAGAGGAGAGGAGAGGAAAAAGATATGTTGACAAGTAGGAAACAATACGTGTCAACTGAAAGCCACATGAATGCAGTTTGATAACATGGAAGGACAGTGATTATTCGTCCTATGCTCTTGGTGACAGGACCGAGATTTCTTTGCCTTTTCCATGTTTGGCAGCTGTTTAATTTGCCTGGGTCAACTTTTAGTGCAAAAAAAAAAGTCTGCTCCTTCCCCTGTAACTGCAGAAAAAGAAGGAAAGCGAGAGGAAGAAAAACTCCCCTGGTTTGCTGTGTCACAAGGCATGGGACAGAGCGGGATGGCTCAGAGCAAGCTCTGCACACCTCCAAAATGAAGTGGAGCTGGAGGAGGCTTTGCCACCACCAGTCCTTCAGCCCATCTCCCCCAGCCCTCCCGCTCCTCAGGCTCACAGAAGATGATGAGCCACCTCCTCCCACACCACAGCCAACAAGGGGACGCTCAGAAACCTGAGATCCTCCTGTCCTCCAGGGTGCTGGGGGAAATTCTGCAGTGCCTGCAGTGCCCCGGGGAGCAGCTTTGGGAAAGGATGGGAACATCTCCAATGACAGCCATGGCCAAAGACTCCCCTAGGGCTGTGCCCTGGGGCTTACCATCAAATGGGATTGTCTGGAGCTTCAGCTGCTCTGTGTAGCTTTTCCGGAGGTATTCAGCAGCCTCCCCAAACTCGCTCATGTCCAGCATAGACATCTTGCCTGGCTGGAGGAGGACTTGCCAACAGTAAAGGAAGAGGGAACAACACCTGAACGCTGGAAGGAGGGAAGGGACAAGGAGTCAGTGCACAGAGAAGGCACCCACCGCTGGGCTGCTAACCCAGAGGTGTAGTCACCAAACACGCTCTTAGTTTTAGAGAGTGAGAGAAGACAGCGACAACAATACTAGCTAGTAATAGCCATAATAACAACACAATCACTGAACACTTTCCTTTCTGCTGCTATCAGCCCTGCAAGTCCCAGCTGTGCGAGCCTGCATTGAGTTGGTGTCACAACGAACATTCGCATTTAGGGCTTGCCCAGAGGTTGTTAGTGGCACCCCTTTTCTCAACAAACCCAGCTAAAAGCTACTCTAGCTCTACAGACCTGCTGGAGCCTTGGTGCTCTACACAAAGCCTCTGTAAAGACCCGTGTCCATGCTGCAGAGCAATATTGCAGGATGATAAAAGCAGGAATGGAGGCGTTATCCCTTGGAAGACCCCTTCCAGAGGACTGCGCTGACAGCTGCTTGGAAATGCACTTTTACGACTGCTTTCTAACATCCATCTAACGCGGTGTCCCGCAGCAGGACGCCGAAATGCCGCCGCTGTCAGGAGCACACCCAGTGCTGCTAGCTGGCAAAGCGCACAAACTGTAGCAAAAATGCTACAGCAAAAATGCTCTCGGTCAGGTCCATCCCACCCTGTGTCCGCAGTCAGCCCCTGTCCTGCAGAAACGTCCGCCCTGCGGAGGTGAAGCGGGTTAGTAGCGGAGGAGAAGCGTGCACACAGACATGCTCTTTATTACTAACCTTGGTGATAGGACTGAGTGGCTGTGTGCGTGCCGCAAAGCCCCTTTTTATTGTGTCTGTCAAGGTCAGAGTGGGAAAAGATATGTCAGAAATTCCCATGTGTCATGTCCACACAGCTCCATTGGTGCTTCTGTCCCACTGCCCGGAGAGACACAAAAGGCAAACTTCGCTTTTATCTCCCTGCAAATGCAGCCTGGTTATTTTTACTCCTGTATTGTCAGGCGAGCACAAAGGCGGAGAAAGGGACTGCAGCCCCGGGAGGCAGCACAGCTCTGCAAGCCTGCTCCAGTGAAGAGTGCAGGACTGAGAACTTCACTTTCCTCCTTCCCGGGCTGGCACACCCGAACCTCTGGCTCAGCTCTGGTCCAGTCGCTCCCTGTTGGACCGCTTGGCAGCAGAGAAGCAGGGCAAAGGCCTCAGGGTTGGCCCCTGCTGCCCAATTGCCTTCTTCTCCAAGGGCTTGGCTGGTTCACACAGCCACACCAGCCGCGTCCCATTTAACACCAAACATCATGACATTGCTTTTCTGGTTACAGGCAAGGGAAATGCAATGGTTTTGCCAGAGCGGCTGATTCTGGATGGGCTCTGCCTAGCACTAAAACCCCAGGTCCTGCTCCCAGAGCATGCTCCCCTCAGTGGAGAAACTTGGTTCATGGCTAGGACAGATTAAAAATCTCTCTGTACAGAGAGGCTGCTGAGTTTCCTTCATATCATTTTACCCAGGCTGGCCCCAAGGACTCCATGGACAACACAGTGATCACCACCCAAAGCACAACTCCGTCCGGACAGCACCACTACGAACTTTCTGACATGGAAATGGAGATGGTGGGGTCGGCACTACCCTGCAGCCGTGTCACAGGGATTTCTGTGCCAGGCTCAAGGAAGAGCCGTTTGGGTGCTGGCATCCCAAGAGGTTCCTGCCCTCCCAGCTGGCCCTGGAGCTGCCCCCCTGGAGGGCTCTCACACCTCCCTGCAGCCAGATCACAGCCAATTCCCTCTGCAGCACAGCTCTGCTCCGTCCCGGCCACCAAGACTCTTTGCCACCATGGAAGCAGGTGGGCTGCTTAGCATCAGTGCAGACATGGGTGAAAGGAGCTGCAGCAGCCACCAAAGCTGGGAGTGATGGGGACAGTGCCTGGCTGGGCACAGCTGGTTGCTATCCCCCTCCTCATCACGGGGTATCTCCGTGTGGAGCTGCCTCTTGGCTCCTCACTCCTGAGGTCATGTCCTGGGGATACTGAAATGACAAATGACCACGCTAAGGTGACTCTGGAGTGAAGCCCGGGAGGTTCATGGGATGGAGGAGGACTCCCAACCTGTCCCCAGCTCAGGGACAGACCAATATTGCCTTCTTTGTCTGCACAGTGTAATATAAGGGCTTTGCACGGTGCCAGTCTTCCCCATGAATTAAATTGAGAGGATCTGTGGGCCGCTGCCTGAGGCATGTACCTTCGGCACTAACAAGGCTCCACTAACTGGGAGCCCAACAGGATAAAGCAGGCTGCAAGCCCCCACCTCCATGTCCCATGTGGACACTCCCCCACCAGGCTGGTAGCCAGAAATCCATGTCTTTGCCAGGATTTGGGTCAGCTGGTGCAGAGCTGGACTCAACCTCCCTCAGGGAAACCATCAGGGGGACACAGACCCAGAGATCTCGCTTGGCCGTGGTGTCACAGAGGCATTCAGCCTTGCCAAGATGGCTGCATTGCCACAAAAGCAAGAGCAACAGGCGCGTGTGGACCACAGGTTCCTCTGAGGTCACCCTGGTGGTCTTCTGCTTTTTATTGGGCTCCGAGTCAGGTTTCCACCCACACGCTGGAGGGGCCCGAGGCCCTTGGTGGGTCTGGTGCCAAGTACCTTTGCCACGAGTGCCCCGGCAGTGGGACGGGCTCTCGGCCCAGGCCTACCAGCTGGCCAGGCCTCACACATTCTTCTCAGGGCACGTACCCGCCCCGCGCTCCGCTCACCCCCTTCCCTGCCTTTATCTTTAAAGGGATTTTATTTTCGGAGATTCCTTCTGCAGTTCCTTCTGTTCACCCTAGTTTCTCTCCCTCTTTGAAGATGTTCCAGCAGGGTCCATCAAAGGCCGAGCAGATCTGTAGAAAGGGAAATGTGGAATGGTCACTCCGGCAGCTGCTGAAATGCACTTCCTGTGGGTTCGGGTGTTTTCGGAGCTGGCCTTTGTGATGTGGTTTTCAGGGTGGTAGGAAGCTCATCCTCAGCCAGGCCTGAGCTGTGCCCTGCTCAGACAGGTGCAACGCAGCATCCTCTGCAGGACACCAGCCACCCACGGAACACCACGGGCACAGTGAGGAGCCCATGGCTCCAGCTGGAGCAGAGAAGACTTGCTTTAGGTGGCTATCAGTGTGCTGGGACATCCCACAGCCCTCCACGACCATCCTCAGCAGTGTGAGCATCTCCCCAGCCACTGGGGCACCCCATTTTCCCCCCTACCGCTTTGTGCTTGACGTGTTAGCAACCCATGAGATGATGGATGAGGATGGGGCTCCCCAGCCGTGCCCCCGAGGGCTGGATAAGCCTGTCCCCATGGGCCAGGACACCACCAGCACCCAGCTGTTGAGTGTTTTGCAATCAGATCAGCTCCTTGCCCGTCCCAGAGAGCCAGGGGGTGCCAGGGGCTCAGCCACCCCCCGGTGACCCTCCTGCAGCTCCCCGACCCTGCGGGAGGAATGCTTCCCATTAGCAGGCTCTGATAAGTGGCAGGAAGGAGAATTACTCTCCATGTCGGGCAGTTTGCTAGAGGTTTCCACACTTAACATATCACCGCTATCAGCTCCCTGAAATGCACTGGAGGGGAGCGCGAAGGCGGCTGATTAGATAAAGACAATCTGCAGAAGGGCTATTTCGGGCATATTTCCATCCAGCGGGAATGTCTGCACACAGGCGGAGGTGACAGCCCAGCGCTGCCACCCGCCAGAGTCCCTCCGCTCAGCCTGGCCCCACAAGCCTGCAGCTGCAAGGCTCCCTCCAAAGCAGACGCCTGCTCTGCAAAGCACTCGGTCACCAAAAAGGCTTTGGGAACATATGTGACGTTCTGCTGCTCGCCGTGGCAAGGGCATACTGCAGCCTCTTGGCACTGTGCTCCTAGTGCGTGCCAGAAATGAATATCCAAAATCTGGAAGAAGAATGACCTGAGAAATAGGGGTCCAGAGCTTGCAAGCAAGGTGCTGGGAGGGTCCCACTCAGGCACAGAGACAGCAAGACCACCTGGAGATGGGGAGGACTGGAGAGTTTTATTAGCTTGCTTTGGTTTTTGAGGCTCAAGGGGCTGTCTCCTCCAGAGGGATGGCCACTGAAAGACCCAGCGCCTGTTTAGCAGCAAGGGTCGTACTGAGCACTGCAAATATTACAGGAATGTGTGAGTCAACTTCAGTGAAGACGCTTGAGGTTTTGGCAATGCATTTCAAACCGAGATGAGAGAGAAGAGCCTCTTGCCCCACTCATCTGAACACCTACTAACACCTCGATTGCAGATGGCTTGCCAGGACAGGCCCTGGCACACAGCAGCTGTTGGAAACAAGGTCCAAGAGCTGCCTTGGTTTTGATTTCCAACGCGTTTCTGCACGTTTCTGCCTCACATTTGGTCAAATTCAGCTCATCTCATGACAAGGGACAACCCTACCATGAGACCTGCTAGGCTTAGGCCTTCCTCAAGACTGGCTGCCACCTGGAAGGCAGCCATACTCCTGCATGTCCCCACGTCGTGACAGAGCTTCCCACGCCACTGCGGCACATCAGACGGTCACAGCGAGGAAGTGACAGGAGGACATGGCGGCCACCAGCCAGGACTTCTCCTTCTTGGCCATGGCAGCAGACCCTTCCCATCTTGTGGAGAAGGACACTTATCCCAGACCCCACAGAAGGCCATGGCAGGGTCCTGGCCAGGCCTGGGTGAGGACACACGGTGACAGAATCTCAGCCGACAGAGAGAAGACCCAGAAACATCTGGTGGCACCTCCCAGCTTTCGCTCGGTATCCACAGCACTTTGAGGGGCTGCTGCTGTCCCCCAGGGCTGGTGCACCCTGCTCCATCCTGCGATCCAAGATGAGCTGTTCTTTCTCCAGACTGGTGAGTATGCCCAGTTCCAGGTTTCTAGTCTGGATACACCCTGGCGGGACACCAGCTTGCAGAGAGCAGCTTTCTCTTATAAGAAGTCCCCTGTCCCCAGAAAAGACACTGTCCCATGGCCTTTTGGGCGACAAGGCTACCCCGAGCACCCCAAGACAGCAGCAGAGCTGGGCACAGCCTGTGCTATCACCCGTTTGTTGGGCAGTGACTGAAATAAACCTCCCAAAAAGCCCCACAGGGAGCAGGTCCTGGTGCTGGACGCTCGGTCCATGCTTGGCCGGCATGGTGGCTGCTGGGGCTGGTGAGCCAAGCAGGAGGGGATGAGCAGCCACGGCCATGGTCCAGGGCAGGCAGCTGGGAGGCACGTGTCCCTGTCCCCATCCTGGAGCTTGGGCTCTGCTCTGGGAAGCAAAGGCACAGCCAGCCTCAGCTGGAAGGTTTGGTTTTCCAGCCGCCGGTCCCGCTGGCTCCCTCACAGCCCAGCTCGGTGCTATTTATACCTCGCTCCGTGGCCGCTCCATGGGGCAGAAAGGGCTGCTGGAAAAGCTAAGGAAGTGAAATTACTTCAGGGAAGAAATGACACTACCCATTTATAAATAACCCGGGTTTCATTGATCTTTTAGATGCTCCCTTGGCAGAGAGTCCAATGTCATCGCTCCAGTCATGCAGACAATACTCGGGCATTGTTTTATTCTCAGTTACAGGGAAAAGGACAGCACCAGCTGCCTCACTATCTTTAGCCCATGAGAGCACCCTTCAATTGTTCTGCACTTCGAACAATAGGCACACGTGTGGGGGGTTTAACATTGCTGGCCTTAGCAGAGCAATACACATTGAAACACAGCCCCAGAGACAACAGATTTCTTCCGTGCCCTTGCTGAAGCTGGTATTCGTTTGACAGAGAAGCCTGGGTGCAGGAGCTCTGCCTTCTTTTCCTCTTGCAGGACGGGCCAGCGAGGGGCTGGGCTCCCCAGGGAGCCCTCTGAGCTCCATCCACAGAAATAGCCCCATTGTTCTGCTTCTGTTTGGCTGCCGTAGAACATCACCTCATCTCCTCCGCTCACGGGATCAAGCCAGTGGCTCTGTTACTACTGCACTGCAAAATGTGTTTCAGTACTGGCATACAAACACCTCGAGATGCAACAGCGTTGGCCAAAACCCCACAAGTTGGTTTCTCTGCAGCTGGAAGAGCAAGGCAGAACGAGGGGATGTTTTCTTCACGGGGTATCGGATGCCTGCAGACCTCGTCACCACCCGCCCGCTGCCTGCTGCCCCGCAGCGTGCTCGGTGTTCGCACCTCGAGCACTTGACCACAGGGTGGGCATCATGGGCTCGGGATGGGGCTGCTGGGGACGGACCCTCTGCTGAGCCCCGCTCCAGGGAACAAGAACAGCTCAGAGCTATTTATTCCTCCCCCACTGAAGCTGATTTGTATTAAGTTTCAATTGTCTGAGCCCTGGGCAGCCTTTGAAAGCGGACGCGGCACCAAAAGCCACAAAGCCCATCTTGGAAGGCTCTGGAACAGCCAGAGGAGAGGTTCACAAGCACAAAGCGCTTTTCTTTTAAACTTTGCAGGACTCTATTTTTAGCAAATAAAGATAATGTCCCAGTTGCTGTTGTTCATCTTTTGTTGCACGGAACATGCCAAATACTTACCATGTCTGCCATATTTTTTATATAATTTAACCTTCTCCGAGCTGCGTTGTGGCTCCCTTATGCTGCAGCCGAGATTACGGGCTACCTGCATGGACAAATCCTGCCTGGGCTACTGGCTTACTGAGAAGAGATCTCATTCTCCAGACTGAATTTGGAAAAGAGGAAGAGAAGGCAAGGCGGAACTCTCTGTAAAATGTTTTCCCAGCCTGAGGAGGCTGCGTTTGCTCTGGGCACTGCGAGGACAGGGCAGCACCCTTCCCAGCTCCTGTAAAGAAACTGGGCTGCTTTTTGCAGTGCTTTGCTTAGAAACCCCAGCTTGCCGTGGCCCTCCTCTACCCCCAGAGCACAGGGGGAGCAGAGGGGACTCAGGGCCCTGCCAGGAGCAAGAACTGAGGGGAATGCTTCCGTCCAAGTGCGCTCTGTCCTGGACTGCAGGGCTGCTCCCTGCTGCCATCCCGCCCTGCATGGGGAGCCCAGAGCAGGCCAGCAGCCGCTTCACACCCACCGCCTGCATCGCTGTTAAGCGCGGCGTGAACCCACCGCTCCTGATCCAAGGGGCAGCAGGGAGGGGAGAGGAAGAGCAGGAGTCCCACGAGCAGAAAAGAGACGAGGTGGGTGCGTCAGCTATGGCCACAGGGCTCCATTTCAGAGACTGGGACCTGAGGCAGCCCTGAGGCTCCTCATGGCAACTCTGGGACACGGCAGGGTGAGGGAGGGCTGGCAGCACTGAGCGTGCCCAACAGCACAGCACCCAGCCTGCGGGCGCTCAGGATGAGACACCCAGTCCCAGCGCACCCTACTCCTCGTGCACCCTACACCCAGCGCACCCTACTCCTCGTGCACCCTACTCCCAGCGCACCCTACTCCTCGTGCACCCTACTCCCAGCGCACCCTACTCCTCGTGCACCCTACACCCACCACCCCTCCCCACACTGGCTGCAGCCAACCGCACGCATGCGCACTGTAAGCCCCTCCCTCCACCACCAG
Source organism: Alectura lathami (assembly GCA_013399715.1). NCBI lineage: Eukaryota > Metazoa > Chordata > Aves > Galliformes > Megapodiidae > Alectura > Alectura lathami. The sequence goes on along the minus strand of VXAV01007795.1, from coordinate 70,213 downwards.
CCGCCCTAAGCGCTCCGCGCCGCCGTCCCGGCCCAGCGCTGATAGGCCAGCTGCGCTGCCAATCGGCGGGCGGTGCGGGGGCGGGG
>VXAV01007795.1:30215-61718 GCA_013399715.1 Alectura lathami | reverse complement strand
ATTAAACCCCCCCCCCCCCCCCCCCAAAAATAAAAGAACAAATAAAAACCAAGAACAAGGTGATGGAGACAAAGGAGCACAAGTCACAGGTCCCTGTGTGAATGAGGCCAAACCTCAGATGCACGATGCTCCTCTGCGACGCGACATGAGCGCTCCTCCGAGGCATGGACGTACAGGTGAGACGCAGCCCCTCCAGGGTCGGCCTTCCCTCGTCTCCAGCATTTGTACATTCCATTCAGCAGGTGAAGGTTTCTTTCCCAGGGCAGACAGTGGTTATTTGAGGGACCTGCTCATCGGGACACTGCTGCTGCCACAGTTCTGCTCAGCAGGGAGAGGTCATGTTGCTACGCTTTAGTGTCGCATCTGTTGTTGAAGAGGTGGTTTACAATGCCTGGGTTTGCCAAGGTGGAGATGTCCCCCAGATCTCTGTCATTTTGGGCAATCTTCCTTAATATCCGTCTGGTGATCTTTCCTGTAAAGTCAGCCATGAAAGGAAAACAGGACTCAAGACCTCTTCAGCATCCCCAGCAGGAGTCAGTGCCCAGACCTACAGCATCCCATGTGCCCAGGCGCTGTCCCCCTGGGTTTGACCGGTCCCAGACAAGCAGTTTAGGGATGATTCCCTTCCACTGGCAGGATCTACTCAGTCCCCCCCAGCACAGTAACTAGAACTCTTACCTGAACGTGTTTTGGGCAAGCTGGGGGCATACTGGATGTAATCAGGCGTTGCTATCGGTCCGATTTTTTCTCTGACTGAAAAAAGAAAAAAAAAAGTTTTCATTGTAGCTATGAGATCTCACACCCTTTTCTGGCAGGATGACTGAGCTCTGACATGCAGAGCCCTGCAGGCCAAGGATTGATTCCTTGTTGGGTTCCTGCAAAGAAGGAACTCCCATGGATGCATTTCATGCATCAAGTGCTGCATTCCCTTATGGCAATGAAAGAGCTGCCTTGAGACCAGAGCCCTGCCTCAGGCAGTGAAGTATTTAGCTGCAGCACCAGGGGACAGCAGAGTGGATTTGGAAGTTTCTACCTTTGTTACTCCAACATCTGGCCTGCTTTGCACCAAGGCCATGGGTTTGTCATGCCCAACCAGGAGCACGCTGTCCTGAGACGACTGCACCAGGGCTGATGTCTGAAAACTGCCTGTCAGTTCCTGCTGCTGGCTGCAGGAGACAGGCTTGCAAACGTTCCCTTCTCCCACCCAAAGTAACCAAACTGTTCCCACGCACAAGCCCAAATCCACCAGTGAGAGCCATGGGGGCCATGCCCACCGCTGCAAACAAAAGCTACCCCAAGTCCTTCCTGCAGCTGCCAGCTCCCAAGAGGTAAAGATGGCAGCACGTGAGCAGCCAAAGGCCAGGAGGACTAATTTTAGTCTTTGCCAGCCGTGCTCTCTAATCCGAGGGGGCACCTTGACACAGTTGTCCATGCTGCATTCCCCAGACTACACGCACCCCTGTTTAAGCACCCAAGCCCTTAACCCCTCCACTGCCTGCCAAGCACTGCCCCCCCTCTCGCCACCCCACAGCCTCCCGGATGTCTGGCTGTTGCTACCTTGTTTTTTCAGCTCATCTGCCAGGTTCTTGGTGAACTCGTGGCCATCCTTCAGGGTCACGAAGCAGTAGAGGCACTCGCCTTTCACGGGGTGCGGGTGGCTGACCACGGCGGCCTCAGCTACAGCGCTGTGCCCCAGCAGGGCTGACTCCACCTCTGCCGTGCTCAGCAAGTGGCCTGGAAGCAGAGGGCAGTGCTTTGCAGAGCTGCACGGGGCTGGGGCTGCAGCCTCCCAGCAGCTGGGAGGAAGAGGTCTGTGAGTGTCAAAGGCTCTGAACTACAGGTTTGAGAGGACCAGTTTCTTTCACTTGAGACAACAGCCGGAGGGAGAACCTCATTTCAGCAGGGCAGTGGTTTGGACTGCCCCAGCAGGCTGCCAGGCACCACCCACACGAGTGCAGGCTGCAGAGTGAGGCTGCCTCTCCTGGCTGTTCTCCCTCCCACCTTTAGGCTTCTTACTATAACAGATCTGTGAATTGTTCACAGCCACAGGATTAAAGAAATCACAGACTGAGAAGGAGCTGGATTTGGTAGAGGAGAGCTGCCCACAAGGTCAGCTGCAGCATGCGGAGGAGGAAGAGGCTGGACCTGCAGTGCCCAGGAACCAGTCCTGCCATGCACTGCTCCAGGCCGTCACTGTGGGGAGATGAAATGGAGCTCCCCAATGCAGGGCAGGGGCACAACTCGCTTCTGCACACCTCCTGCACCCACACTCTGATATTCCACCTGCTGTCACAGAAAACCACAGGAAGTTGATCAACTCCCGAAATGATCAGAAGATGAGGATCTAGTTTGATCCAGGTGCACGTACAGCAGCATCTCACAGCCAGCAGCAAGTACCTGCAGGCTACAGCCTCCAGGAGAGGAGGGAGAACCTCCATCTCTGGGGGCAAAGCACTGAGCAGCTTGATACAGCTTTGATGCTGCTTTGATCCAGCTCCCTACATGGAGCTACAGGCTGGATGAGAGACTGCAAGGTCCTACCCAGCCTCAATCTCTGATCTCCTGCAGCCCTACATGCTTCAACACGTTTGCTGGTTGAAGACCTCCTTTAAGATAACACAGAAGGCTCCTTTCCTCCAGTGCACTGTTACTGGAGGAACTAACCCAGAGTCATAAAGTTTTAGGTTTGTTTGACACGGAAATAAACCTGATCCAGCAACTATATCCACCTGGAGTGCAGGCTGCTGGGCAGTCTCACAGATGCTGAACTGTTCCCCATAAAAAGAAAGTCGCTCTTTTAACTAGCATCAGAAAGCACACCGGTTCCCACCAAAGACAAAAGTTGTTCTTACCAGAAACATTCAACATGTCGTCAATTCGCCCTGTGATCCAGTAATAACCATCTTTATCTCTCCTGCAACCTAAAAATAGCCAGAAAGGACAGCGTGAGGAACCGCTGCCAGCCCTCAGAGAAACTGATAAGGGATCCTGAGGGCAGGACACTGCAAGATTTTAATTGCTGTCCCCAGGCCTCTGCACCCGCACGCCGCCTAGACAACCGTACCGTCACCGGTCACGTAGTACCCGGGGAACTTCTTGAAGTAGGTTGTTTCAAATTGCTGGTGGTTTCCATACAGCGTGCGCATTATTCCTGGCCAGGGCTGCTTAAATACCTACAGTGAAAAATGCAGACCTGAGTCAGTGGGAGCAAAAACAACTCTTAACCAAGCCCACTCTCGGCCTTTGCTGTCAGTCAGTGTTTCTAAATCGCCTTTATTTACCCATTCGAGCACTGCTGGTCAGCCACTGCAGTTCATAGCTTAGCACAACCCTTGTGCAGTGCTGTGAAGTGACAGGGATGCTGCAGAGGCAGTCATAAATGACCCTCAGACAGCTTCTGCCCCGTACTGATCTACTGGGAAACTCTCTCTACATTTAGCACAGGGGAAGGAGCTTGGCTGAAAGTTGTTTCCTTCCTCCTGCCTTGCCCACATGTGCAAATGCACGTATGGACCCGCTGAAGAGCACGGCACGAAACTCCCCACGAGTTATGGCAGTAAAGGGGTTATGGACCCCAGGGGAGTTATGGACCCAAGGGGTCCAGTGTAAGCAGAGATGAGCATACACTACCGAGAGCATCCTGGAGCTCGTGGGGAACAGACAAGGGTAGGGTGAGGAAGATCAGCCCCTCTTTACCAAGTAGCCTTCTGCTTCTCCTTCCAGCTCTTCCCCTGACTCATTCACAATGGCAGGCACCACACCGAAGAAGGGGAACGTCTGCCATGGGGACCAGAGAGCAAGAAGACATGAGATGAGCCCAGGCATTAAAACTCAGCAAACTAGAGGGTGGGGGAGCCCCCCAGAAAGGGGGAACAGGAATACTCACAGCAGAGCCTGGCTTCATGGGGGTGGCGGCAGGGAGAGGTGTCAGCATGTGGCCACCCTGTGAAGGGAGGCAAAAGGAATGAGATCAGGTGATGTGGGGAAGGATACAGCAGGGAAAGGGGGCTCATGTTTGGGCATAAAGCTTTGGAGCTGCTGGAGACGATAAAGAGAGGGAGAGCAGGGTTCAGTGTAGACCTTGGCAGGGACCATGGAGCCTGTTTGAGGCCCTGGGAGAGAAGGGGAACCAACATGTCAGCCTACACCAGGTGCTGGGAAAACCTCCTGGTCAAGCCAAGCATCCAGTCCCCAAAGCATCACAGAAACATTATGGCAAACCTGCAAAGACACCTCGCTGCCTGCGCAAAGAAAAGAGAAGTCCCAGAGACACCCAGGTGTGGACTCACCGTCTCTGTCTGCCAGAACGTGTCCACAATGGGACACCTCTCTTCTCCCACCACACGGTAGTACCACAGCCAGGCTTCAGGGTTGATGGGCTCCCCAACGGTCCCCAGCACCTTCAGAGACTTCCTGCTGTGCCTGCAGAGAGGAAGGGGCTCACAGAGGCTCAGCAGGCCATGGAGAAAAGCAGCTGTGAGCCTGCGGTACTGCAGAGCCTGCAGGAATCCCTGGGCCTCCCAAATATATTCAGGGTTTCAATGGTTCAGTCCCTTCTCAGCTCTCTCCCACAGGGGAAGAGGGGAGACCTCTGTGGTTTTGGTGTCTCCGGCTTCAAGCTCCCACTTGGGTCTGCTCCTTCCCTTCCTTGGGCCAAGCTGCAGCACAGAGGGGCCCTCTGCCCAGCACACCACTGTGAGCTTTGGGTGGCGAGCAGGGGAGAACCTGCAGCCTCTAAGTGAAAAAGCTTACAGTGAAAAAGAAGGTCCAGCTGACAGTGAAAAAGAAGGACCTGCTCTGGAGTGCCACAGTGAAGGTAGCAAAGGGGTGAAGAAACATGACCTGCAAATTGCTGAGTTGAAGGCAAAAGATGCTGGTTAGTTCAAACAACGCAGTGGGGATACTGCTGCTCAGAGAGGCAGCTGTACTGGAGCTGGGGGGCCTCATGCCCCTAGGGGCTGACTCACTTTTTGATGGGCTCCTCCCCGCACTTCATCAGCAGCCGGATGGCTGTGGGTGCTGTGTAGAACTTGGTCACCTTGTACTTGTCAACGATGCTCCACATCCGCCCCACGTCCGGGTAGGTGGGGACACCTTCAAACTGAGGGGGAGACAGGGCAGGGACACAGCTGTTCCTTACTGCTGCCTCCCTGCAACGACCCGCAGCCCCTTCTCAAGGAAGAAGAGCTGAGAGCAGCTGGACCCCAGTGTGATCTCAGAGGCATGCCAGGGGCACTATGCAGTGAAACCAGTCCAGTTCAGGACCACTCTTACTGCTTCCTCAGGATGGATTTAGCACCCTCTCACCCCAGGTGTCCTAGCAAATGTCCCCCAAAACACAATAACAGCAAGGGCACTCGGGTGGCTATCACAGTGATGCAGTCCCACCAGCCCAAATGATGCTGCCCATGTGGCATAGGGTGACAGGTCCAAACACAGAGACAGAACCACAATCAAAAGCACCAAGGACCCTAAAAAGGATTCTCCCAGCATGATGCTTTTTCCTGCTTGCATTTCCACATGGGAGTCTTGGACCCAGGCCTCTGGCTCCTGATCTGCATACAAGTTACAGCCATGCACTGCCAAGGGAGATACAGGCACAGGAATTAAATACAAGTTGTCAAATCGGTGTCAGCTGTAAAAACTTAACTCCCTGGCTCCTCATCCAGCTTTCACATTAGCTTGCTGAAGCCCTGGTGCTCCTCTACACAAGGCTTGCACTTCTAAGGGAAAGAAATGGGAGCATTTGAAAAACGAATCACCCAGAAGCCACACACACAGCGTGGCCCTCCCCTCTGCCACCAAGAAGTCATCCATGTCCTCCCTGGGGACTGCCACCCTTCCTCGCAGAGCACTGCGCTGTGACACACCCAGACGGTACATTGGGCCTTTGTACAAGGGAGAGAAGCGCATCCTGATGTGCTCCTCACAGAGCAAAGCAGGGATGCAGCTCAGCACCACCGTCTGTAACTTCCTGGAGGACAGGCACCCAGCGGCCATCCAGCACTCACTAGTACACTCGTTGCCCCGTTTGCCAGGGGTCCGTAAGTGATGTAGGAATGGCCAGTTATCCATCCAACGTCAGCTGTGCACCAGTACACATCCTCAGGCTGGTAATCAAAGACGTACTTAAATGAGGTGGCAGCATAAAGCATATATCCACCCACGGTATGCAGCACGCCCTGCAAGGAGAAGGCACGGAACCATCAGGGCATGTTCCCACCGAGGCCCTCACCCTCCCAGGCCAAGCCGAGCATCACCAGCTCATTGAGCTCAAAGAGCAGCGGAGCAGAATGACGAGCACAGCCCCTCTCCCACGGCACAAGGGCCTCCCAGCACAGCCCTCGCAGGTACCCATCACTGAGGGGCTGCTGCGGCTTAGCCCGCTCCCCCAGGGCAGTGAGCTATGTGGGATGTGTACCTTGGGTTTCCCAGTCGAGCCGCTCGTGTAGAGGATGAAGAGTTCGTCCTCCGCGTCGCACCACTCCGGCTCGCACTCGGTGCTGGCACCGCTCATCAGCTCGTGCCACCACAAATCCATGCCTGGATCCCAGGGGGTCTGAGAAAAGCATAAGGTGAGGAACAGGCCTCTCCCAGAAACAGGGAGAGAGGACAAGGGGCTGCAGCCCCAGCCTCATCTCCCCTCTTGGCCCATCCAGGCAGGTATTCACAGCATCAGAGCTGCAACTCCCAGGCAAGAAGCTCCTGCAAGATCTGAATCAGATTTTCCAAATGACTGGTGACACCAACAAACCTCCCTCAGGAGCAGCAAGGAGAAGACCCCTCCTCCCTCCACGAGCTGCCACTGAGCTGCAGTCAAACAGCGAAGCTGTGAACCTTGGCACAACCACGCATCCACTGGTCCCAGACACCCTGTGGTGACCCCCACAGCAGCATGACCCAAGACCAACAGGAGCACACCAGGCTCACACTGCTTGGCCCTGCAGACCCAACAAATCTGTTATATCCAGATTTTAAGACAATTATCCTGTGATAAGTGACTGCTCCAACACGGAACCACTCAGCACTGGCTGCCCAAATGAGCTGCTCAAGGGTGCCAGGTCCCACAACTCCACAAGACCAGGCACACTGACCCTCAGCCCTGCAGCACATGGAAGCCAGCTCACCAGGGGCACATCACCTGAAAGAGCAAGGGCCCATCGCGCGGCACAGCCTGCAGTGTCCCCATGCTGCCAGCCAGGCTCCAGCAGCTGCTCAGACAAGAGTTTCTTATTAGCCAGCAGCACTGGAAGGTGCCGTTGGTCCAAGAGGCAGAGATGCAAACAGTGGGATGTCCCCTCAGCAAAGCAGGATGGAAACATGGGCACAGGGAGCTTCTGGTGGGACGCCGTGGCTGAGCAAACACAGCAGTGGCAGCCTGTTCATGGCACTTGCCAAGGCAGAGGGACCACGTCCATCGCGTAAGCCCCTCAGCAATGTGCTGGATCCCAACGGGTCCTAAGCTGCACGCCGTAAAGGCGGCCAAAGAGCAGCAAATGCACCCCAGCATTCCCTCAGCTGGAGCTTCTCAGTGCACAGAGAGCAGCCACGGGGTGGCAGTGACGCTCTGCATCCCTGAAGGTGTGCCTGTGCCGTTTGTTGGCGCTGGGATCCCACCGCTCAGCAGCAGCAGCAGCGGTCAGTGTGCAGCTCCTGTACACGTGGTGCAGGGAACACCAGCGGCTCTGCTCCCTCGCTGACAGCACAGCATAGCAGAGCACATTTTGAAAGCTCTCACGGAACCCCAGGGCACTTGGTTTTACCTGAGAGAGAATTCCCACAGGTCTGGTCCATCAGCAAGCTCCCAGAAAGGCACCACATCAAACACACCCAAGCTCGGCTCACACTGCCTTCTTGCATCCCTCCTTCAAGGATCCCTCTGTTTTAGCACCAAACCACCGCTGGCCCATGGAGCAGGTCAGACCTGGGGCATGGCATGCAGCCCCTGAAGCCAGGCCTGCCTGGCAGCACCCAGGCTGGTGGGCACAACAGGACACACTGCCTCCCTCCCACCCAGTCAAACCACCAGATTAAAAAGGAAGGAGACCTGGGGCTGAGAGATGGAACAGATACAAAGGTACCTGCAGTCTCTGAGAGCTGGACACCCTGATCTAGGATGAATATAAAGCTTGATGTAACCAGACCAGGAGCAAGCATGCTCCTGTCCATCACTGGACATCCGACTCAGGCAGGCAGCAAGGCCCTGGGGCAGCTGATGCCAAGGGACCAGGGAAAAACTGAACCTCAAAAAGCCACAGGGTGATGCAGACTACCAAAAGCCCACCCCAGTGTGCAAGCCCTGGCTGTCCTGGTGCTCTAGCAGAGCACACATGCTGGCTGGCCTGTGCTCAGTTCATGCAGGGCCCTGGGGCTGCAGCTGCTCAACCGGGCGAGCAGAGCCCAGGCACTGGGTCAGGCTCTGGGGCTGCAGGCTCCCTGGACCCAGCACACCGCTGCGGCTGGGAGCTGCCCACGGTTCCTGCCAGCCCCATGATGAAGAGAAGCACACGGTGAGAACTGCTTTCAGAGGTGAAACGGCCTCATGCTGGCAGCAAATCCTAGTGGTTCTGCGTTTCACCTTGCAAGCAAGCTCACATGCATCCAGGTGTTTAAACAGAAGCAGATTTGTTTCCAGCAGCAAAGCTGGTGCTGCCAACCCCAGACTGTGCTCAGCAGCCTTCGTGCTGCCACCAAAACCAAGGGGGCCGGACTGGTCCTTCGTGAAGAGGAAGCAGAAGGCAGGCAGGCAGCCCTGGCAGCCCCACCACACACCCACCTCCTCAGCCTCTGCTTCCAGAGGCCGTCACAGTCACCGCAGCGTCCTGGCCATGCGCACCGCCCTTGTGCTGCTGGGTGAAGGGACACAGACCCAGTGACTGCAGCCAAGCAGGTGACATCTACCACTAACATGCAGCTGCCAGTCCCCAAGTTAGCAGGGCACGTGTGGCTGCACAGTCAGAGCAGTTAGAAAGGTGGAGGGCTGCACAGGGAAGCGGAGGGGAGGTGCTGAGAGGAGAAAGGCAGGGCTGTGCGTAAATACCTTGGGATGGAGTCTCTGTGAGCTCTCAGTCTTTTTTTCCTGTTAAAAATCCACAAAGAGGGTGTGAAAGTTGAGAAGCGGAGGATCCACACCAGGCTTGGCAGGCAAGGAGTTGGAAATTGTCCCAGAGAGGGCACCAGCTGGGGCCCAGGCCAGGAGATGCTCTCGGAGCACAAGCCTTACTAGTCCCATTGCCTTCTCTAAGGACCCGCTGCCTCTGGGCAAGTCTCAGAGGCCACCCCTGCACGTGGCAAGCTGGGTACAATAGCACTAAGCAGCAGGCACGCAGCCCACTGCCCACCCGACAGCGTTACACAAGGCAACGGAGCAGGAAAAATGCACTCACAGGGAAAAGCGATCTTTAATAAAGTGTCTGACCAAGAACAGCAGCAAGAACCAAAGGGCAGCAGACAGCCCCGCTCTAGGCTCTGCATGGGAGGCTGCTCAGCAGCCTCACATCACCAGCAACCACCACGGGGACAGGCTTCACCGTAGCTTCCCGACCAGGAACATGCAGCACAGGAACTGGCCTGCTCCAGTTTTCCCACCCCTCTGCAGCTGCCTTCTCCAAGCAAGAGACAGGGCAACGGAGGCCAAAGTAATGTGGCCAGGCTGGCAAACACTGAACAACACCCCAGGAAAATTAACATGGCTGAACAAGCAAAGGTAACTCGAAGGCACTTAATCTGCTGCCCAGGATGTGCACGGACCATCTTTCTGTAAGCAGAGCCCAAAGTTCTGTCAAATGCACCAACAAACACAACCCATTTATGGGCAAGCACCAGCCTGCCCAGGCCATACCTCAGCACCTGGGGACCTCTCCATGCGCTGCTGTGAATTAACTGGCAGACATTTAGGGATAGAAGGTGACACTGCAAGACACAGGGTGTGCTGTTAGTGCCGGGTGGTGACAGAAGCCTCCCACTGAGGGGATGAAGGCAGAACCTGGCTGCCACGTGCAGCAGGACTGAGTCCCTGCCCCAGGAGCTCAGCAGGAAGCCACTGCTCCCTGACACCTTCTCCTCCTTCCACCCCATCTCACCCCGTATCTCTGGCCCACATCCTTCCATCTGGTTTCACCTGCAAGGGAACAGCCCCAACAGCTGACGCAGTTCCTGCGCCAGCTACACGGCAACTGCACTATTCCCAGCCGATGATGGTATCTTGGGGCCTGAACTCAGGCCACAAGAACAAATCTGTTTCTCTCTCCTGCTTCCACTGTCACCGCTACAGCGCTGGAAGACATTGCTCCTTGCGCAAAAGGGGAGATACAGGATTAAAATTGGAGAGCCCTTCACTGGACAAAGGAGAACAGGCATCTTGTCCTTGTCCTTCTAGCCTGTGGAAGCCGTACCCCGCTGTGCTGTCAGGGGTCCCGCGGGTTGGCAGCTAGTGACGGTGCTAAAGCAGCAGGAGGGGATCTTGGAAAGACAAAGGAACCCTTCTTTGTACCACTCACAACGCAACAACAGCAAGCAGGGCAGAAAGCAGGAACAGGAGTCAGAAAACAGGAGCATCGAGGGGAGCACTGCAGTGGTTTCACACTGATTGATTTGCTGAGCAAAGAAAAACAAAATTCCCCCATTCCCAGCCCCCTGAGAGCCTACCTGTACATCCTGGCACAGCCTTTTGAGAGGGGGAGACTGGCTACACGTCCCATCCACTGTTATCTCTTCCCTCCCCAGATGCTTCACCACGATGCACTTCTTCAAAGGGGAGCCCCTGTAAGGGGGAAGGAGCTGTCAGATCAGGCTGCTCAGCCCACGCCTGCCCTTCGTGGGTTTTATGGGCTGTGCTGAAGGCAGAGCAGAGGCCCTACGCTGCATTTACTTAGAGTGTATGCTGCCTGCGGGCCCACACCAGCAGCTCCCTGGGAAGAGCTGTACTGTTGCCAGCACTCCTCACCCCTCCTCATCACCTCCCCTCCATCTGCACTGCAGACACTGCCATGCAAACTTCAGGCAGACTGTGAACTGCTGTGGGACACAAGTCACAGCAATGCCCAGAGTAGAGCTTGGAGAAGAAGAAGGGTCTGTGTAGAGCTTACCAGGGGAGTCACTACACTAACCACATGCATACCATTCCTGCCTGTGGAGGAAGGAGGGATTCCACAAGCATCACACAATTTACTGCCTTCCAAATCCCTGATTTGCCTGTCTGTGAATCCAAACAGGTCATCCCACAGCACCCAGCAGACATTAGGTGGCTGCTCCCACCCCTAGGAGTGACCAACTGAACGCTTCAGAAAAGGGAAAGACTTCCAAAGCCAGATTATACGTCAAGGATATATGGGCTTTGTCCCCTCGTGAGGACTAGCAGAGCATCCTGTCTCCTTTCAGCCCTGTCAGGGTACCAGCACATCATCTCCACCAGCTTTAACTTCAGCTTCTGTCCTACCATGTAAGTACTTCTACAAACACAAACAAAAGACCTGAAAACACTTTCAAGGCATTAGAATTTTTAACATTAAGACTATCTGCCCCAAATTTGCATGTTTGATCTAACTTACAAAACCATACTCAGTCGCATACAAGGTGTTTTTCTCTCATCATTTTGGAGGTTTATGTGGGAGCAGAAAATTAGGTAATAGCTGATGGCTGTCAAGAACCGGATGCAAATGTGAACCACAAAAGCTGGAAATGTCTGTCCCAAACACTTCTTTATACCACTGCCAACAAGAACTCTGTGTGAGTGTTTACTGCCCATCACAGCCTGTAATACTCTGAGTATCCGTGACAGAGACTTCTAACTCCAGGGGACATCTTTTTTCTTTTCTTTTTTTTTTTTTTTTTTTTTTTTTTCTTTTATTCTACCTTACCAAGCCAGGAATACTTTGCCTGCTAACCAAAAGGCTACAAAAAAGTCGTGACCAATACTGGTCTACTTTTGCCCCAAGGAAAGTTACCCATTATGGCAATCTGCATTTCTCTTGCCAATGCAGAAGCTACAGCAATTGGAAGAGGAGGTTTTGGTGTGGAAATATAAGGACCTAGGTGTGGTCCCCAGTGTGACAGCGATTGCATCTGCAAGCCTGGCAAAGCCATTTCACCATGTTTATTTCCCTTTTTGTAAAATGTGATATTAATATCTGCCTCTCTTTATGATTCATCAGTATTTCAGTGAAGACATTTCTTAAAAAAAGGAGCATCTTCACCATACACCTGTGTGCAGACAGGCACTGACCCTGTGCATGAGCTGGTGCGTGCCAACCACGAGCACTTGTTCCTGCCACACAGCCATTCCCCACACTTGATATTTGTTTTATTTCATCACTATTGAGCAAGTGGCTTTTGGGCAATCTTTAAGCCCCATCTTAACATGCACCACGGTACTGTGTCAGACTGTTCCCAGCTTGTACAGAGGTGCATCATTCCCTCCCACTCTAGAAGCTGCTGCTGCAGTACTGGGAGGCCTGCCACTGGTCAAGGCCACTTTCACTGTGAACATTTCCATTCCGATCTGTGCAGGAGCAGACTCCAACAAATGCCCTTCTCAAAGAATCTGAACTTACTTGTCCTTGGTTTTCTGGAGGGCTTCGTCTGCAATCTGCTTCAAGTTGATCAGCTTCTCCCCTCGATAAAATGCATCTGCAAAGCAGTAAGGAAAATGTGAGAGAGGCTCCATAGCCAAGGCAGCCTGGGACAGCTAGAAACAGTTTCACGAGGGCAGAGCAAAACTCATGCACCAGAAGGAAGGAAAGCAGACAAGCAGCTGATGGGAAAGGTTTCCTAATATGCCCTTTTAGCCTACAGAAACAGATGCCAAGAGAAACGGTGCAATTCCTTCCCTGGGAGAGGTTCAGATTTGACCCGACAAGTCTCTTGGGAATATTCTGTGGGGAATAATCCAACATGGCCAGAACGCAGATTACAAGATGCACTGGGTCCTTTCCATGCCATGGATCTATTAATAGTAAGAGCACTGTCTCAGAAAACATAGCTGTGGAAAATGCAGTGGGTTTTCATGCAAACTACCACTTTCCTGATCCCTTGCTTTACAAAGCTGAGAGTCATGATAGGAATTTCCTTAAAATTGTTAAGGGAGGGAATCCTCATATTTGGACTGCCCCCTAAATGATACATCTTGCAAACATCTGGCTTATTTTGAAGAGGAACATGGATGAGAAGTGTTTGGAAACATGTTATTAGCAGCTGGTGACATCATGCTTTACAGGACAAAGTGGGCGGGCTGCTTGGATGGTTAACTGTACGTTCCAAGAGGCAAACAGTCCTCCAGCACGGCTACAAGCAGTGTATCCACCCTGCAGCAGCTCAGCTGAAGCACTGCCCCTTCCTCTTCCAATTCCAAGCACATCTGGCTTTTAAAATACAGACCTTTCAGACAGCCAACAGAAACAGCTCAGGGTCAGGGGCACCAAGGTGTGCGTTACCTGCCGTAATGAGGAGGGAGCAACCGCTGTCAAGAATCCGCTCACAAAGAGAGTCTGCTGAGAAACCTGCAAACTGGCAGAGATCACACAGCCAAGTCAGGAAGCAACACAGCAGGAGGGGCCAAAGCTGTGCTGATCATCCATGGTAAATAACACCAAGCGCTGGTGAAGAGAGCTAGAGGAGCTCATTCCATGGTGCAGATCAGGGCTAGGAAACAGTACATTAATTCACTTTCCATCCATCTTAAGGACGGACAGTGTCCATCCTTCCAGCTCTCCCAGAATCAAGTGCTGCTCCCCACCAGCAGCCCTGCACTGACAGGGAAGCAAAGGGCTTGGATCGTACCACAACGGAGTGAATGGCTCCAATCCTGGCACAAGCGAGCATGGCCACGACCAGCTCCAGGATCATCGGCAGGTAGATGGAAACACGGTCGCCTTTCTTCACTCCTGTGGGGGGAAAACGAGCATGTCATTAGTCAAAATGAACACTGCACGCCAGGGGAACAGGCTACAGAAGAAAGCTAATGATTTTAGGTCAAGGTTTATACATACAGTAAAGATTCAGCTGGAGCTAGAGCTGAGCCAGAACATCGCAGCTCTCACGGCCATCAGCCTCCACTGCCACTTCCCAGCAGTGCCCACACACCATGGCAGCATTGTCCCAGTAACAACCAGACAGAGGGCTTCAGGCTGCCCAGGGCCATTGGGTACAAACATTTTGCCTTTCAAGCCCTACAGCTCTTGTAAGATGGCTGCAATGAATGCTCCACATCCTGATAAGACACACTCAGTCCCTTGAAGGAGGCAAAAATTTAGCCAGCACTCACTGCTAGACGAAAAATCCCAGAGCAGGAAGTTTAGAGCACAAGTTCCTTCCTTGTACAGCTGACATGACCAGCACTGATAAGTTTTCACAGACAGAGCTAGAGATAAACATGCCAGAATACACTGTGAAGTAAGCCTGCACAGGCCCTCCTCTGCAGCTGTGGACGCAGTCAGAGTAACGAAGCATTTTGCACTCAACAGACTAGCAACCCTGCAAAAAGCTGACCCAGTCTCCAAAACCCGGTCTGATGCTTTGCCAATATTTAACACTCCTATTGCTTCAGCCGCCTACCTTGGCTGCGGAGGACGTTGGCAAGCTGACAAACTTTGTGCAGCAACTCGCTGTATGTGATCTTCATAGAGTCCCCAGGTTCATTCCCTTCCCTGGAAAAACAAGGTGATATCTGTTACCGCACAAGCACTGCAAGGTAACAGTGACACTGCAAATTCAGAGGCACTTACACTCTGGACAACACTGATGTCTTCACCTGCCCTTCTGAGCACAGAGCAACCAAACCCCAGAAATCCAGTTCTGGACTGAAGTTCTCCAACAGCAGGACAATTTAGTCCAAGGTCCCCACCCCACCTAGGTCACTACATCTACACAGAGTTGAATGCATGCAGTGGCAACGCATGGTACCTTCAGACAGGAGACACTGGGGCTAACAGAGCCAGTGCCAAGAGTGCCAATGGTCGAGAGGAAGCCAGGAGTTATGGGATGGCACCCCTGCTCCCATGCCTGCAGACACGTCTGCCTGAGACACTGGCCAACAGTGTCCTGCAGAAACACCCAGTCCCTACATGGACTGATGCCAAAAGCTGCCCGATTCTCCAAGGTCATATCTAAACTAACAGCCACACACAGGCAGATTTCAGTGCCATGCCTGCTCTGCGTTGTTCTCTCTGTGGTTCTCCGTGAACCAGCTCTGGGCTCCTGCAACCAAGGTGCCAGTTCAGTGGGACCTTGGCATCAGACACACAGCAGTGGGAAGAGCCAAGTGGCACGCAGAGACGGAACAGAAATGTCACATTGCCCAGGGAAACGGTGTGCTACCAAAATAAAAACCAGCTAATTTTAACAACACTTCAGCCACTGCTCAGAAGCAAATGAGGTGGCACTCCTAACGGGTCAGGAGATTAACAAAGAAGACTTGAAAGGAGCTCTCAGGTGGCAGAGCAGCAGTCTCCCGTACCTGGGGAAAGAGGAGACACTTCCCCAGGTGTCTCCCCAAAGCAGCCAGCGCACCAGCAGCAGTGATTCCCAAAAGAATAGCTGTAGCTCTCAGCTGACCATTCCCCTTGAAAAGTGTCCCCTTGAGTATGTGCAGGCACATGAAAGCCAACACCAGCGCTGGGGAGCCGCCAGGACGCACCTCGGCACAGGGTCCTGGCCCAGCCAGGCTCCCTCTAACTTGGGAACACAAACCTCACATCTTTAACATCCCAAACAGCCCCAAGCACACAAAATACGCACTGAATTCTGGCTAAAACTGGCTGCTGCTCCCCTTTTCCCCAGCAACACGAGCTCCAGCACAGTAACGCATAAAAGAAACGCTCTCGTTTCTCATGTAATTCCCCAGGAGTGGCTGCTCTGCATCAGCATGAGTGCCAGGGAGACACGTGCTCTGATGGCAGATGTGCTCTGGATGGAAACTGCACAGAGCATCACAGACACAAGCTCTGCACCGTCTGCCATGTGCAGGATGGGACTTTCAGAACCGCTGGTTACACCCGGATCATCTGTTTCGAAAACCGCTCACGGATCTGCCACATACAAACTTGACTTCCCACTTTTGATACCCATTTATACATGTGGTCCATTGAATCCTGTGCCAACATGCAGCCTAACTTCTAACCAGTGGCTTCTGAAAGGGAATTCCCAGCTTAATCCTTTCCCTAGATTTGGCTCCTTGTAAGTGCAAAAAGAAAGAATGTAAAGAGAAAAACCCATGGGAATGAGAACCAGTGCTGAGGGCAGGCAGCTCAGCCCTGGCTCGTAACCAAGAGCATCACTTCAAGCCACACGACGTGAAACTGGTACATGGGTTCCCTTACAGCAGGGCTCTCAGCTTGCAAAGAGAAACCAGGAAATCAGAGGGTTTTCTTTGAGATTTTATTACCTGAGGGTCAAAGATCCATGAGCTGATTTCAGGGCTGGACTGAGCAGCTGTAACTGATCTGACCTGAAGGAAGAGCACCTGCTCCTGTTGCCCTGCTGCCTCCCCTCACCATGCAGCGGTCTTTCCTGGGGCATCTTGTACCACAATTGCAGCAACATCGAGGTGAGCACTCTGCAAACCAGCCTGACGACAGACACGCAGGATCACAGCACACACAGCTCTGTGCCTCACCAGTCGTATTGGGTTTATGTGGTAAGGGCTTGGGAGAGAGGGCTGCTCTGTGAGAGCACAGCCCAGCAGCTGCCCCATGCCAGATCAGAGCCAGCTGCTGCCCATGGGGCCCCACAGTACGGAGCTGTGCTAGGGCAGTGCTTGGAGAGCTGCAGCCTGTGGGCAGCCCATGCGGGATCAGTGTGGGAAGGATGGCATCCCGTGGAACAGACGGCAATGGCGAGTTGCCTCCCTGTCCTCATCCCATCTCTTGAGTCCTTTTCTCTATTTCCTCTCCCTCTCCATTTGAAGAAGCAGAATGAGAGAGCTGTTTCGTGGAGTTCAGCTGCCATAGGGGTGAAACCACCCCAATCTCTTTTCAACACAATTACAATCCTTCCAAGTAGGAGCTGGAGCACCCCAGCCGCACCGGCCCCTCACCTGCAGGTCACAGTGCCAGGTCTGCTGGGTGGCTGCACAGTGCCCAACACAGCACAAACCTGTGGAACGGGGCAGGGAGGGGAGATCCCACTTTGCCCATGCTTTGCTCCAGCACAGGATCTAATTACAACATTTGCTGAAAGAAGAACAGTTTAGGAGGAAAGAGCAGCACAGGTAGCCCCAAAAGAAGACAGCCTGAGGCTCGGCTTCCTGCTCACTGGTCACATCTCTCCCACCCATCTCCCCTGCACCTTGCAACAGCCCAACCTGCCCTGCTCCGCAAACAGGCCCCAGGCGCCGAGTGGGACGGGGACAGAACCAACAGGGACAGAGCCAATGGGGACAGCACAGCTGTAGGGGTGAGCGGCCCCGTTACCCCACCTGGCACCTCCACGCTGCCATCCTGGCCACAGCACCTGGGGACACAGCCATGTCCTGTATTCCATGCCACAAGAGAGGCAGCCAGGCTGGGGCACGCACGCACACGGGCTCGTCCCTAAAGCCAGCGCACAGGGGGCATAGCAAGAAAAACATGGGGTGGGAGCGTAAGGCCAGAGGGAAGTTACAACTTTTGCAAGGGTTTTCAGAAGGCTTTCAACATCCTCCCCTGGCTCCATCCATGTGACCGCGGAACTCTGCTAGCAGCAGCAGGGGAAACCTCAGGCTTCAGGATGATGAGGTCAGATTTTGACACGAGCTGCCCCGTAACGGAGGCACGGCCACGTTCCTACAGCAGATGCCCACTCTCACGGCAGCTCCTGCAAAGGCCTCTGAGCAAGCACTCAAGAGCAAGTGATTGTTTCGAGCCTTCCTATGTCTGAAAATAGTTTGCAGTGCCCACAGCTACACTCAGCGGGCTGCCATAGCACTCGGGCTGCTCCATTCTCTTCCCTGACACAAAAGCCAACACAGTTCTGCATTTCAGAGGGGGCATTTAGAAGAATGCCCACTTACAAGCTGCACAGTAAAGCCCTCTGTGCATCAGAAATGAGTTTGAACTCCTGGAAGCAAAGTTTTTTGAGTGGCATCTTCCCTCTGGTGCCTAGCAGATAAAAGCCAGAACCATCAGTCCTGAGCCTCTTACAGACTCATTTGTCCTAATTCAACTGAAAATAAATCAATGGAACTCAGAGACAGCATGACTGCATTACCAAAGTGCTCACCTCCACATGGCCCAAGCCCTGCAGAACCCAGCCCTCTGCGTCTTCTAAGCACTGATGAAACAGACAGCAGTGGCACTGCTGCAACTGCAGGCATGTGATGGGCTAGCAGCAAGCCTTCCTCCAAAATAAAAAGCAATTTTCACCTCCCCAAGCTCCCCATGAACGCTGCTGGATAAGCACATGGCAAAACGCAGCCGGAGCCTGACGTTTTTCTCGGCTCCCTCAAACTTAATCCTGCACTTAGCAACCAGCAACCCAAGATGTTACATCATCATCTGGACCACAGCAGGGATGCATTTGTGTTTTTTAGCACTTGAGAAGCCCGTGTTTTACATACATCGCGTTGCATGTACACTCAGCTGGAGAAAGGCCTTTTTGGGCCATGAGCTGAGCCTCCCGTCGACTCAAGCGCAAGTCCTTTAAACTCAACACACAGATGCACACCTTCCAAGGATGCTCTGTTGAAAAAGGAAAATTCCACGCACACATGAGAGCTTTCCAGCTGCCTGCAGTCGTTCTCCCGGGACCAGACAGCCCAAGGGCAGCAGTCACCACCTCCACAGTGGTGCGCAGGATGCTACTGCCAGGCTCTGCACAACATGGAGCCCTGGCCACGTACCAAAGAAAGCACAGGCTCCGCAGAGCTCCTGTGAAACTGCTCCCTCTGCCACCAGCGAAAACAAGGGGCTCTCCAGCTGGGGGTAGGTGCTGTGATGCACGAGGAGGAAGACAACTGCAGATGGCTGCCTGCTCAGCTGGGAGCCCGACCTTGGAGCTGCAGAGCCACAGCCATATTTCACCTGGTGCACATGCAGTGAAGGCTAAATTGAGGTCAGGCCTCCCTGTAAGAGTGATCGTGCAGGTTAACAAAAGATTTAGTGCTGCACTGCGCAGTAGGGAAAATGGTTTGTAGGAGCAGGCAAGCATTTCTCGAGACACATAACTCCAGCAGTGACCCCATGGAACAGAGGTGCAGGAGCAAAGCTGCAGCCAGATCCGCACCTGGGCACCTGCACCCCAGCAGGTTGAGCAGTTTTGTGCTCCATCAAGCATCAGGACTGGCTCCAAGGCTTTCAGCCTGCTGCAGCCACACAGCACGTAACCAAGGGAACACGATGCTGTCCACCCAGGCACACTGAGCCCATTTAAGCTGCTACAACTCAGCCGCAGGATGACAAGCAGTAGGAAGGGGTGGGAGCTTCTTAACCTGCTACAGCTCTGTGGCCAAGGGGGTGCACGCTTCCCAGAGTGCCCAAACAGACGGAGTAACAATTCTTTGCATACCCTGTTTGAATAACGGGGGCACACAGCCTCCCTGTGCGATGCTGACTGAGCATTGGCATGGAGCAGCAGGAAGCACAGGTTGCATCAGTGGGAATTCTGGTTTGCAAGGTAATTGTTGGTGATAATCGCTGTTTACCAGGGTTATAGCAGTGCTGAGAGAAGCTGGTGCACAGGAGAAAATGATGAAGCGAAACTGAGCAAGTGAGGTGTGAGGAGTTTTCAGGATCTGCCAGACCATCTGCAGAGCCACAGGGTGTCAGCTCAAATTAGGCAGGAGGGAAAAACACAAAAAATTAGGAAAACAGAACAAAACACACAAACCACAGCAAACAAAGCAGGGCACAAAGCCAAAGCCCACCCAACCCCTGTACACACTCCCACTGCAGGCTGAAGGGGTTGCAGATCACTTTGCTTCTCCTCTAAGCTCCCATGAGCACGTCACTCTCAGACAGTAGCACTGACCCAAGCTGACAGGCAGTGGTGCCTCAGTCTCTGGGACTGCCAGCTGTCAGTCCCCCAGGACAGCAGGGATCCGGGGCATGGCTTGGGTCCGGATGGAATCCAGCAAGGAGGCAACAGCATTATGGAAAAAAAAGACTCAAGGAGCCTGCTGGAGCTCCTCTCATTTTTCCTTGAGGCTTGCTCGAAGTAGGGAGAGCCAGGATGGTGTGGAGAGCACAGAGGAAGTGCTGCTGGGATGCTCCTGGCAGCTGCAGCAAGCAGGCCCTCCAGGGACCTGGCAGGCAAGGTCTCAGAGCAAAGCAAACCACCTCAGAGCCACCAGGCTTCGTTCTCCAACCAGCAGAGCTGTGGAAGCCCACAGAGCAGTTCTGCTTACTGCAGGGAAAAGGCACTGTACCTTAACTAGCAGACAACACCCTTAAGAAAACTTGCATTGATGGTTTGAAACCAGTAGTGGGAGAGTGAGGGGACCCTTTGCCAGGGACGCAGTGTAACAGGGAAAACTTGCCCAGTGCAGAACAGCAGAAAGCTTCCAGCAGGGCAGGCACAAGGACTGTGAGAAGTTTGCTCCAAGTCACCTCCAGTGCCATCCAAACTACAGCACGCTCAGAGCCCCAAACCTCTCCTGAGCACAGGACCAAGCTGGTGCATGAGCAGCACAGGACAGAGGCAGCAGCCCCCCAGCTCCTCAGCCAGCAGCCTGCCCCCAGAGCACAGGTATGATAGAGACGCAGCTTTCCCTGTGTGGCAGCAGAAGCAGCTGTCCCTGCCCCGCGGCTCCTCCTCACGTGCAAGGTTCACAGGAGGCAGCCAGCCAGCCAGCCCCCGGCTTCCCATCACCCAGGCTCCAGAATTAGAGCAGCCGAAATGCCAGGCACAGCTTGGCCGGGCCGAGCCGCTGCCATCTGGGGNTAAACAGGGCTGTCGTCTGCTCACAGACCTCTGCCATGTGGCCTCGCTGCGCTCAGAGCTGGGAAACCTGCGGCCCGAAGGAGGGTCTGAGGCAGCCTGGTGGCTTGGTAACAGTCACCCAGACTGGAAGCGACACCATTTGTCACCAATGCTCATCCGCCTGATGCAGGAGTGGTGCTTGAGTACAAGGAGTCCTTCAAACCTGCCCTTGAAGAAGCAGACTGGGTTGAGGTGGAAGTTGGAAGAGGCCAGCTGTGCAGGCTAATCACAAAGACAGTTTAATTGGAAAAAAAAAAAAGTATGCATTTGCTGGCACACAGACTGCTCAATACGGAAGTGGTCCTGAACATTCTGCCCATGGCAGGAGTGTTTCCAGCAGCATTCCACACTCCAGGGGGAAAAGACCTCAATGAGCACATTTCATTGTAAGGGGACAGATCACCCACCTCAGCAACACATAGCAGGAAACACCCAAAGGCGTTCTGAGAAGGCTGGATTTTTTTATGAGGGGGTTGCCAGAAAGCTCAGCCTCCACACTCCCTGCAGTCACTCTCAAATCCTGTTGCGTCATGGAACAGATCAAGAAAGAAGAAGTTGTGTAAGGGCAGTGCAGCCTGGGAGGGGCTGGTGCAGGGGTTTTCCCAGTCTCTCCAGAAATATTTGGCAGCACTTTGTGAGAAGACTGCTGGGCAAACCTGGCAACAGAAATGCTGAGGAAAAGACAAATCCTTTTCATTTATCAAAACCACCTTCCAAATCCACACGCTGAACTTGGAGACTATGACTTTCCACTCCAGTGCTGCCCTATTCACAGGTCAGAGCTAACAAAGCTCCACTGCCAAATCTATCAGCTTGAGCTAGCAGCTGACCACATACCTGGGGTGAGCAGGTTCCTGCTACTGCAAAGAAACCCAAACAAGGCCAGCAAGCAGCACCCACGTGCTGTGCCAGACCAGGAGTCCACCACACTGCGCCCAGCATCTCCCTGCAAGCACTGCTGTGCCTGTGCTTCACAGCATGGCTACACGCAACTTCCTGCTGCAGGGACATTAGGCCACCACCTGCTTTCTGGCCAGGGAACCAGTCTCCTAAATGCCTTTGAAAACAGCCACATGGAAACTGCCTGGAATGAAAACACCCAACACCCTGCATGGTTACTTGTGTCCTGTAGCAAAAAATAAATCAATCTTTGTCCTTCCTTCTCAATAAGGATACTCTCAGCTCCTCTCACTATTTGCAGCCTTTCAGAGTCTGGATGGGTACCAGATGCATCTAAAGAAGTTTTTATTTTTTGCAGTCCAAATACTATTCACCATGCTTTGAGCACATGACCCAGTTGGAGGCAGACCCTGTTCCAGCTCCTGAATGACCATCTGAATTCCCCATCACTTCGTTGACCCTTCTGAATTCCCCATCACTTTTCCACTCCCCTGCCTGGCTATGCCCTAAAATCTGCTTCAGGCCCCTTTTGCTAGACAGTAGGATGCCCTAAAGGAATCGGAACCTCCAGCTTATGCTGTTGTTAGTCAGCCAGCTGACGGACTGGGTTCGCACAGCCTGCAGGGCCTGACACCTGAGCAGCACTTTTAGAGCCAGCAGCATTGACAGCAGCCACGAAGCCCCTCTTCAAGGAGCATCTTGTATTGCTTTGTCAGGCAGCTCACAACCAACACAGGGCACAGTGAACCCCCCAGTAGTGGTGTCAGCCCTTCTGCATGGATAGGAGAAGTCTAGCAGCAAGAGGAACCCTGATGTCCTGTGGCTTTTCCTGCTTGTTCGATGCTGAGTAACCGCCATGTGGAGATGATAGGCATTAACTCTGATTACAGGCTTTCTCTGAGTATTTTACAACACAAGAGAACAGCCAATTCAGAAAAACACTAGCTCATTACCTATTTTATTTAGAGCAAGCCCCATTTAACTGTTTCAAACATCATGCTTAGGGACCATGGTGTTGCAACAGCGCCCACACTCCAGGCTCCTTCAGCAGGTCACTGGTTTTGGCTGACCTCAGCCATGGCTGCCAACCCTGCCAGACAAACCCTCTGGATGCTGCAGAAGGGTGAGATAGTCTGACACGAGAGGAAACGTTTCAGATGTTTACCACGAGCAATATTGTCAGAGGAGCACGGACTATTTTTACCAGTCCAACGGGAGGAGAGCTTATTTCCAGCGCAACACAGCTGATTCCTTGTTTAAACAATTTGCAGGCAGGCCATGAAACGTTCCCTGGATGCAGCTCGTGTCAGTGAGCCCGTCAACAAGCTGCCCACAGCCAGCAAGTGTCCGACTTTGGAAAATGCCACATCTCTGGATGGAGCACACAGCCAGATTTTCAAGACCTACACACATTGAACGCCAGGCAAGCTGTTTCCAGTGGAGGCTCGAAAAAAAAGTCATCAAGCCCATGATAGGAAGTCGTGCCTTTAATCAGATTTTTGGTGGACTTTCAACTTCATGCCCCAGATCTCTCCAGGTGATGGCCGTATGTCATCTGCTGGGCTGTCCTCTTGTTCTGTGTCAGGAACAGAAAGTGATCAGTGGCAACAGTAGTGTAGAACGTGCTCAACTCTCAGGTACGCGGATGCAAGACGTAAGCAGGAAAGCCATTGATTTCCTTGAGGGATTCCCCTAAAAAGGGAGTTGACACCTGCAGGGACCTGCCAGGCTCATGACTTCGTGCCACACCGCATATTGACATTTACAACCAATGGCATGCAGAAATGCCAACAGAACTGAATGCCTCCTCCAGGCAGGAGCAGCAGCTCTGACACGGGACTGAACAGGGGGAAAGGCTCCAGGCACTGCCGGGAGCCCAGGGGTTCTGTCAGAGCACTGGTAAATCAGTGCTGCAGCCTCACAGCCCCGGGCACAGGACGCCCACCAGGCACAAAAGTGCAGCTGCCCATGAAAAATAACTGCCACGAGTGGAACAAGCACCATCTGCAAGACCTGACCACTTTGGAGCAAGCCTCACCCACCTAGAGCCTGATTCCTTGTCCATGTCTTTGCCTTTCACACTAGGGTGAGAGAGAACACACAAACACCCACTGAGCTGAAGTAAAATAATCAAGTTTTCTACTCTGATGAGCAAACTGAAGGCGCTGACCTTCCACACAGAGGAGCATGCCCTGGCTCTGTACAGGAGGTCACCATCCCCTCTGTGCATGATCACCATTTACCCAGCTGCAGTTTCCACTGTCCTGCCAATCTTCACCATACACAACCCTTGCATAACCACAGTGTCTCTCCCAGCAACAAGCAAGCTGTTCCACAAACACATCCAGGTGTTTAATGTCTGCCAGAGTTGCAAGACACAAGTTTTGAAGGCTGTGGGAAAATCCAGCCTGTGCACACCCCCTCCCTGTACTTCCCTAGGTAGGTGTTGTGCAACCGCATGCCCAGAAGGATGCGCAGGTGGCTCTGGAAAAGGTGCAAACCGGCATTTTAAGATACCGGTGCAAGAAGATACTCATGAAAAATTACTAAATTCCTTGTGCAAAACCAACAGAGCCAGACCCTCTGTCAGCCCAACCAGCAGCATGAGGAAAAAAAACACCAAACAATTACACAGAAGCCACCACAGGTCTCATTTACACTCCAAGCACTGGGACATCCACAGCAGCTTGCCAAGAACCTATCAGGCGACGCCAAAACACTGCACAGGGTCAGAACCGGTGTCTCTGAGAGCAGGAGCAGGAGATGCTGTTTTGGGGGGCACCTGACCCTGGTCGCTGCTGGCAGACGAAACAGTTTCAACACTGGGGAACCTGCTGTTGGTCTTGAAAAGCAACCATTAAGAGAGGAAACAAAGGGTGAAGCTAAACCAGCTTGATGAACAGGCCTTTCTTCCATTCACTGGTAAATTAGTGTCCAGACGTTTTGTGTGAAACCTCATGAAAGCTGCCTGAAAAGAGCTTTACCAGTGTGCTCATGCCACTGCACCAAGCACAGGCAGGCCTTCACTTTACATCAACCCTACCAGCCTTGCCACCATTCCATGCACACAGCAACCCCATTCCCACCTTCAGCACCTGCAGCACCACTGGGGATGTCAGCCTGCATCACTGCTTCTGCACCACCAGGCTGCTTCCAGAGAACAGTGCTGGCAGCCCCCTGCCACGCACGCAGCCCTGTGTGCTGCTGTACCACCCAGCCTGCAGCTCTGCAGTTTCACATGCAAGTTTCTGCAGTCCTCTGGGGTGCAGGCTATCTAATCCCGGGCATTTATCGACCTCCAGCTTGTTTAGCTGGTCAAACACTTCCAGGGTGCTCCTCTGTATTTACAGGGGTGGATACTGTATCCCTGCCAGCAGCAGCTACCAAGGGCTGCAGAGCAAAAGGCAGGGCACAAACAGCCCTGACCACCCCAGAGCAAGCTTCTCTGCTGCCTCACTGCTGGTTTGTACGCCCAAGCAGGGCAGCTTCCTCATACAGCCCCTCTCCTTACTGTGGGGCCATCACACCAGTGCTGCCCACGGGCTCCCATGCATTGCTGTGTCCCCGCACCACTGCCAGCAGCCAGAGACCTGGCAGCAGGACCAGCAGCTGCCACAGCACAGACCTAGGGCCAAGGGCATGTGCCAGTTCCCCCTCTTTGTCCGGCCCTGCAGCACATCCTGCGACAGAAAAAGCTTTGGTTTGGATTTTGGGGGGTCCTGTGTGGAGCCAGGAGCTGGACTCGATGATCCTTGTGGGTCCCTTCCAGCTCAGGATGGTCTATGATTCTATGGGTCAGCCCTGAGAAGGGAGAAAATTGTGTGCGACCGTTGCTGCCCGTGCTTGAATAACGTGATGCTTTTAACACTGACTCACAGCCAGGGGAGCACAATTCCTGCATCGCTCCTGTGACTGGAAGGGCACAGGACAGCAATAGCCTGAAGAATGCATTTCGCTGCTGTCACACATTTAGTTCATCACTTTAGCACAGGCTCTCAGCTGGAAACTGTCTCAGAGATTTCACCAGCAATGAGGATGTAGGATGCAACACAAAGCACAAGCTATTAACAGAAATGCTCAGGACAGAACAACCTCAAGATGTGACAGGAGAAAGCTGGCAGAAGCCAGTTCTCAGCACAGACATACACACAGCCTCCAGAAACACACATCCCAACACAGCAGCTGCCACAGCATTAGCCACACCAGCAGGTGACTGTCCCTGTACTGGGACAGAAAGAATTCCAAAGAAATCAGGTAAAAAACACCCCTCCTCGAGACCTGGACTTGTCCAAGTCACAACAGCAATTTCCTTTACTCCTTGTTTTAATACCAGGTTTCTGCTGATGCTCCCCCATTCCCTCAGCAGATTTGGGAAGGGCCCTGCAGAGCAGAGCCGCCACCTCCTGAAGGAGAGCCACAGCTCTCAAGATGCAGCTACTGCAGGAAGTTCTGAAATGCCCCCTTCCAGGCTGAAGGATGCCACAAAATCCCCCAGCAGACAGCTCCATTTTCTGGGATGGAAAGCTAGGATGGTCATTGCCCTTGAAGCATACAAGATCTGCAGATTAATGAAAAAAGGATTTTATTACCTATGCTAGGTGCACCTAACTGCTTGCTTTCCAGGAACAGCACTGTACTGCCCAGTGATGTTTCCAAGATAATTAATATCTGCCAATACCACAGATGCTCTCAGCACATGAAGTGGGGAGGTTACACAGACCCTAAAGAAACCCTCTACTTTGCAGGGACCAGGAGATCACCCGCTTTCCCAGCAAGCGGAAAGGAGCTGTGCCCAGCCTGGGCAGCACCATGAGCATACACCACACACAGTACTTTTCCCATGATGTTTCCCACTGCTGCAGAGCTTACAGCAGCAGGGGACAGCAGCACAGGGCACAGCTCTTCGGTGGAACCTGCACTTCCACTGCTCTCAGCAGCAAGCAGGCACGTGCCTGGAGATGTGCGCCAGGAAACGCAGCCTGATTTTTTTTTTTCCTTCTTTAAACAAGCCGTGCGATGCAAGGATGTGTTTTCACCTCCAGAACAGTGTTGAAAGAGGCTGTGTCACTGAAGTATGACAAATCGTCCAGGAAGTTACCAAATAAATGAAGAGTCAGTTTGGCACAGGGCTCAAATGTCCTGAAGCCAGTGGGAGCAGCAGTGTAGAAGCTGGCCATGATTAAGCAGCTCTGAACCTCTTGGTGTTAACAGCCACCATCTTCAGTCACAAGGGCTGTGCATGTGACAGCAATGGAACAGTGATACCTATGAAGATATCTGAAGGGAAAAAAGCACACAGACCCACTCTCTGATCTGGATTCTGGAGGCCAAGCATTTTGACTGTTCTCAGCAGTTTCAGGCAGACCTTTACAACAGAAAGGCATCTGAAGCGCAGCAGCATCTGGTTCATTTTTGGCTCGGAGAGGGCACATCCCAGATCAAAGCACTCCCTGCTCAGCTGCAGGCTGCCCCTGTGCTGACAACAGCCCCCAGACCGAGGATGCTGCGGTGAGGCCCCAGCAGCAGGCTCAGACCGACTGGGTGTTTGTGGCTGCCCCATCCCTGGCTGTGTCCAAGGCCAGGCTGGATGGGCTCCTGGGCAGTTTGATCTAGTGAGCTAGTGGCTGGCAGCCCTGTCCACAGCAGGGGGTTTGGAACTAGATGATCTCTGAGGTCCCTTCCAACTCAAGCCATTCTATGATTCTATGTGTCCTCCCTGGAAGGCTGCTGTCAAAAAACTGATTCATTTCCTGACAAAAAAAACCTCTAGCAGTGATCAAGCAGTAGTGCTTTGCTTTTATTTTATTAAAACTCTTCTCTGTAAGTTTCTTTCTTACAGAAAGATTTACTGGAAGAAATCTTACACCTGCCAGCCCCTAAATCTTTTATTACATTTAGAAAAATACTTTCATTTTATCTTTGCAGGTCACGTTTGCTCTAGATCCAGAACAGGAGTGATTAGCATTTATTCTTGCACTTAAATAAAGCTGCAGTAAGTTCTGGCAGCCTTCAGTACCTTTGCTTCTCCTTTCTGAAGGCATTACTTCATATGCAAACACAAGGAAGAGAAAAAACTGGTATGCTCTTCCAAAGCTGGCAGAAGCCAGCAGCACCCTGCTAAACCCATGCACCTAGGCAACGGGGAGACTAAAACAGTGTGCCAGGCTCCAGCTCCTGCCCCCATTCCCACCAGGCATCGCCAGTGCTGCAGCTGGGCTGACTGGCTGGAGAAACAAAGTTCAGAAATTAGTGTTTCACATCTGTGCGGGTTACAAACACGTATCCTCCATGAACCTCTGCACCCTGGAGTTTAATTAGGGACGATGTGGCAGAGTTTCATAAGAAGTGTTTTGCTTTTTTAAATTCCCAGCTGGTTGTATTTTTACCTCCACAGCCTCACCAGGCAAACATTTACACTGGATTATCAACAGGCATTTCAACACAGCGGTGAGGGTTTGCCCACGCAGCACAGGTATGCCTGCCCACAGCACAGCACCCTGACTTCAGCTAACGCCAACGGCCACAGGAGGCCTCAGCACCAGCCCCACGAGTGCTGTGCCTCAGCTGCCCCATGCAGTGCAATACACGCAGGTGCTACAAGTAGCAACCTGCAGCCATAGCGTTACCTACATCACACTTTCCATCCCATCCAGCAATGGCAGATTTCACTTTCCAGAGCAGCACTTTATCAGAAGCATTTCCTGTCTTTTCTGTTCCTTCTTCGGCCACACCAGCAACACCAAACAGAGAAAGAGGAATCAAAAGCAGCAGTGCCAGAAATACTTGTAACGTTCCCCAGCAGCAAGAGGTATCACAGAGAAACAGGCAACAAAAAGTGCTTCCCACTGGCTCAGGATGGTCGTTCTGAACCGCAGTTCTAACTGTGCCAAGTGGACGCTGCCGCGGCTGTGAGCGTCACCTGCGTACAAGCCCTCCAGCGTGAAGTAATCCCACGCGCTGCTCTTTGTGCTGAAGAGGCAATCTCACATGGCTGGGTCTCACAGCTCGCCATGTTGGCACTGCCCTGACAGCCTGGTGGCCACGCACAGCCCTGGGCTCAGAGCCACCCCAGCCTGGCAGTGGCACAGGAGCCTTCAGAGCAGCTTCAGAGCTGATCCAGACGAGCCGCCAGCTCCTTCCAGCCCTCACAACTCAACACAGCCATAGTGAACTGCTCACTTTTGTCAGGGCACACTTCTTCCCAGAGGCATTCAGCAAGTTCTGGAAACATTATTCACTTTTTCTTGCTTTCCCTCCTCTGAAAGCAAAGCCCGTGATTTTCAAAGCTCTCATACAGCCGGGTGGCCAGTGACATCTCACTGCCACCTCGCTCCCTTGTCCCACCCAGTTCTATCAGGCTACAGACATTCTTAGTAGCAAGAAATTGGCCAAGGTATTTCAAAAATCCAAGTTTTCCCTAGGAATTTGCTTTGGCTTTCAGCTGCTCTCATTTCCCTCTCAACCTTTCAACCAGTACGACAAATCTCTAGAGTTTTTAGGAAGCCAGAGCTTGTTCAATAGGGTGTTAAAGGCAAAATGTGTAAGGACAATATGACAACAAGCATATTTTGTTGCCAAAGATAAGCATGTGTCCAGAGAGGCATGTGCGTGTTCCTGGAAGAGTGATTTTACAAGTAACAACCCTTAGCCCAGCTTCCTGAGCCCCTTGTGCCACAAGTTCGCAGGTCAGCACTACAGCTCCAGCCAGCCCAGCACCAGCCTCGGAACCAGCCACTCATGACCGATCCAAGCTGGGAGAGCCTACCCCAAAATTGTCATGGGAAACTGCCTGCTAAGGAGGAAGAGTTATTTTTTAGCACTGTAAACACTACAGCTGACACCCACCATTTGCACTGCAAGTATTGCTCAGCATCACAAATATCCCACAAGGGCTGACAGAATAGCTAACAAGAAAAATCTTCACTAAGACCAAACTAGAGCTGTAGGCTGCTGCCTGTCTGCCACACACATATTCGTGCGCAAGAAGAAGGATATACCCACTCCCTCCAGAACAGCTGGCAGCTCTGGCTGCCCAGGAGCCTGCCAAATGGCTCTGTTTGCCGACACACCTTTACCAGAGTGAGCTTACAAAGGGGTTTTCATTCCAAAGTTGAAGTCATTTTACATCTGAGTGAGCTAGAGATTGTGTTTGACTAGCAGGGAAGTAAATGCTTTCCACCATTTCACCTGTGTAAGCTAGAGTACCATCAGTATGATTATTTGCCAGGCAGCAAGTGCAATCTTCTTTTGCTGAAGCACTAGGATAGGAACTCTTGTATGACCCCAGCTTTACAGCTGCAGCCACAACTACACTGCATGAACATGTTTCTCTCTGTAGTGCGGTTGCCACAAATCACCTTTCTGACAGCCGCACATGGCAGGGACAACTCTTCAGCTGCACAAAATTACTCAAGAGCAGGACAGTTCTTCATCATTAGAGCATCTGGTATTTTTATTCCAGTGACAGGAAGACTCCTACAATTGCCCTTCTGAAGGGGCACACATGAACCCAACAACTTACTGCACCCCAACAAGTTGTGTGTGTTTCATTTTGATTCTGCACAGCCCTATAGTCATAGGAACACAGATGCAGTGTAAACACAGACTAGATCAAGGGAAGCAGTAAAATCCACGAGCATACAAGGCACTGCTCTCAATTTGGGGGCACAGCTGCTCGTTCTGCAATGGAGCATTGGTTCCGGATCCCGCACATCACTAGAGAAGCCTGCTTTGTATCCATATGAAAATTCCAGCTTGGTAGGACTATTACAACTATCAGCTACTCTAGGGGAGAAAAAAAAAACAAGCACACTTCAGATAGGGCTGGAAGTTAACTTTTCTTCTCAAGGATACCTGAGAAGGCAGCCTTTCAGACAGTGCCACGGCATTATATACGCTCATGTGCAAAGAATCAATACGTTAAGCTCACATTTTTAGAAGAGCCTTTCCACCACAGCAGCAGAAGCTTGCCAGACCCCCAGGCCATAGGAACAGGTTTAATTTGCTTTTTGATCTTAGCAGCTCCTGATCCCATTCCCTTCCTGCCCTACAGGGGCACTGCCTGAAGAACACCTGCCTGCTTTTAGCAGGCACAGAGACAGGGAGACCTCCTGCTCCAGCACCACTCTGGTGCAGCCCAGGGCTAAGCAGCTCAGTGACAGCCCTCCACAAATGCACGGAAAGCCAACACCTGATGTACCCAGGTAAAGATTAAAGCCTCTCAGGTGTTATCACAATTTAATTCACCTCAATGAGTTTTGGTAGCAGTCAGTGCCAAATCTTCACTTTGGCATTATGTTTGCATACTTTCTACATATTAACAAAAGCAGAACTTTACCAGTAAAAAGCAACTTTGTCCCCGAGTTTCTTGTCGTTGACATTCCTATCCAGGAGGTTGTAGCAGATGTTGGTCGTCGCCCCTTTCATCCACTCAATGAAGATCTCTCCCTTCGTCACGTCGAAGTTGTACTTCAGAAACGGCCCCGAGTGCTGCCGCTTCCAGTAGAACTCCTTGGCAATGTCACCCCAAAACTCTAGAAAAGCAACGGTCAGAGCTTACGATCCAGGAAGCTGAAGCAGATTAAGAAACCAAAAGCACTTCGTACCTCAGTGGACACCTCGGGGAAGGACACGGGACAGCTCGGCCACCCCCGCCCCGCTCCCCTCACCCGAGGCCGCAGCCCCCCGAGGCTCCGGCAGCGCCCTTCTGCCCCC
>VXAV01007795.1:0-29967 GCA_013399715.1 Alectura lathami | reverse complement strand
AGCGGATCCGCCCGCCGCCGCGGGCCCGTCGGTCTCGGCTGGCCCGGGGCAGGCGCGAGGAGGAGGGGATTGCCCGCACCGGAGTGCGGCGTTGAGGGCTGCGGTGGTGTGCGGGGCCGTTGGCTGCGTGTCCCCGCCGCTGGTGGCCCTCTGTCAGCCGTGCGTCGTCCTCCACCCCCCTCCCCGCGTCAGCCGTGTGTCCTTGGGCCGGGTGCCTCCGTCAGCCGTGTCCTCTGGTCAGCGGTGTGTCCCCTGTCAGCGGTGTGTCCCCTGTCAGCCGTGTCCTGTCAGCGGTGTGTCCCCTGTCAGCGGTGTGTCCTCTGGTCAGCGGTGTGTCCCCTGTCAGCGGTGTGTCCCCTGTCAGCCGTGTCCCCCCAGCAGTGGTCTCTCCTGTCAGCCATGTAACCCCGTCGCCTGCAATGCACCCTGTCTTCAGCCATGTCCCCCTGTCAGCCATGTTCCCCCATCAGCCGTGTCCCCGTCATTGGTGTCTCCTGTCAGCCATGACCCCTGTCAGCAGAGCCCACCCAGTCAGCCATGCCCCCCATCATCTGCCATGTCCCTCTGTCAGCCATGTCCCCCCTGTCAGCCATGTGTCCCTATCAGACATGTCCCCACCATCAACAATGTCTACCCTGTCAGCCACATCCCCCTGTCATCAGCCATGCCCCCCATCAGTGGTGTTCCCCCATTGGTAGTGTACCCCCATGCCAGCAGTGTGCCCCCAATAGCAGTGCTGCCCTATTAGCAACATCTGCCCCATCTGCAGTGTCCCCATGAGCTATGTCCCCTCAGGGCCAGTCCTCCCCTTGCCAAATGCAGGAGAACAGCCCAAGGCACCGTGGCTGAGACCCTCCTTCACCCACCCCAAAACCATCCAAGTGGACAAGCCCCCAAGCAGCCCACACTCCTGGGCCTGGTATCTGCTGAGGACCAGCCTGATTCTCTGCTCTGAGAGGCAGGGGCTGGTGCCTACCTCAGCAGACCCGTTCTCAGCTTAATCCTTAATGTTTCCTGCTTTGAGCCAGGATGTCCTGATCGCATTGCCTAGGGAGGATGCTGGAACCTTGAAGGTCTGTTTGGCACCAGTGAATATCATCCCTCCGAGTGAAAATCCTGTGTCTGGGGAGCTACTAGCTCTGGAGATACAAGCAATTTGTGGTAGTTTGGACTGGGGCTCGTGAGCACTCACAAAATCCAGACCTTGTATCTGGCACGTATTCCTGTCAGCTATTAGGTCCAACCTCTTCTGGGATCCTTGGTATTTTCCACAAATATCGCCCCCCCTGGGAGCATTATGTTGCTGTATGCTAGCAGTGATACAAATCTCCCAGCCTCTCAGCCCAGGCTTTCTCTCTCCATGGACAGACATGGCACAGATACAGCAAAGTCTGCAAGGTGTTTCCCCCCACCAGCCAACACTGTTGTTACCTCCTAGTTCCCTACTATAAAAAGATATTTTTGA
Organism: Alectura lathami; assembly: GCA_013399715.1. NCBI lineage: Eukaryota > Metazoa > Chordata > Aves > Galliformes > Megapodiidae > Alectura > Alectura lathami. The sequence goes on along the minus strand of VXAV01007795.1, from coordinate 28,502 downwards.
AGAAAAAATTAATCCGTCCCTGCAGCCTGTGTGCTGTGCCATGGATGTTTTAGGAGATACTGGAGTTGCAGTCCTCCAGGACACCCCAAGGAGTTGTGGGCAAGGCACAGCCCCCAGAGCTTTGGGGTGCGCATCGCACATTGTTCAACTACCCCAACTCAAAAGCGCACTGGTCCTGTCCTGAAAAGAGGGACAAGCCTGGCACATCCGAGAAGCCACCTCACACTGAACATTTTCCATTATGAGCAGCTGGCCCTCAGTTTTAGCAGCCTCAGTCTAGAGGATTTTGCATTTACAAGCTGGGCTTAGTGTTTCTCTAACAAACCTTCTGGCTCCCCACGTGCCAGGCAGGGGCCCCTAGTTCACCCGGCTGCTGGGAATGGGCTTTGTTGCCCTTCTGCCAAGGGACGGATACCCTGGCCCTGCAGGAGGAGGTGGTTTGCCGGTCTGGAGGCTTTCATCCTCACTGGCCTTTTGCTTTCAGGGATGTGTCCAGCTGAAATCCTCCACCAGGCTCTGTGACGGCACGATTTCTCCCAAGCAGCTGTTGCTTGCCATGGGCGGGACATCTGGAGCCCCATCCAGCAGTGCCTGGTGTGGGCTGCTGCAGCCAGGGATGTTATTGTGCTGCAGCTCTCCCCAGCTGTGGCCCAGGATGCTGCCTGACGGGGAGCAACTGCTTCACCTCTCACAAGGCACCTGCAAAGAGGAAAACGGGGAGTAACCTCTCAGCCTTGTTTTCCCATGCAAACACCCATGCAAAGGGCTGGGAACCACACAGTTGATCAGACCCCACCCTTGCATAGATGTGGCCCTTCTCAAACATTCATTTCAATCGTCTGCAGCTGAAGTACGGAATCATCTTGGCCTCCCTGCAGTGATTTTATAGGTTCCAGGACAAGGGCTCTTGCTGCATGACCACACTTTGCTGCTCCAGCACCCTTGGCCCCAGAGCTGCTTGCATCCAGCTGGGCTTCTGCCCCGGAGCTGGGGCTTGGTGAGGCTGAGTGCTGCAGGGTGTGCTCAGAGCTCAGCTCCCAGCTGCGCGCCTGACTCACCAGGAAACTTTGGGAAATCATCTTTGCTTCAGGCCCTGCATTCCCTCTTCCTGTAAAGGAATAAAAGCACATGAATAGGACACATTAATGGGCATTAAGGTTGCTTGTAGGGTCTCAGAGAAAGAAAAAAAATGATACTGGGCAGGTTACATGGTGCCTTGCTTGCACTGTCTGCATGGGGCACCCTGTAAGCAGCACCCACCACAGCTCAGGGGTCTGTTAAAGCGTGTCCCGTGTGTGTTGTGGCGTGGTCCTCCCACGGGAGCACATGGCTGGGGCACCTGGCTGTGTGCATGAGGACAGGGAGCCCTGTGCTCAGGGTGAGGCTCTGCTGAGCTTGGGTTCTGCATAAAGGGTGGCTTGGGCCAGCTCTAGGATGTTCTGGTGGTCAGCCGATTTTGGGACCAGCTCTGAGCGAACGCCATGAACAGAGCACTTCTGCAGCTGGGTGTCTTGCTTCTTTGTCAAATTATGGGTGTGCAGGGTGTGGCACAGCAGAAAGGAAGTGGTCTTCAGTTACGGAGGAAGAAACCCAGGGAGGCACTGAAGTGTTTGAGCAACACCGAGCTCGTCACCTCCATTCCCACTATCAGTCCACTTGTTCCAGAGCTCCTAGTCCAGCCTGCACATGGGACAGAAGGGAAGGCACCACGCAGCACCATGAACCCTGGTGCTGTGCCATTGCTGTCCCCCTTCTCCCCTCATTCCTTCTCCATTGCATCCCCCTCCCAGCTGCTGCATGCCGGATGCCACCAGGTCACACGATGCCACTGACTCGAGCAGCACAGGGCCCTGGAGCAGCATCCTGGGGGCTGTGAGGCTGCAACCAGCCGGCAGAGCTGGTGGGGGGGACGTGGCTGGGCTGTGGCTCTTCCCACTGTTGTTTCCATGCTGATTTTCAGCGCAGAGCCAGGCTGGGCAGCCCTTCACATGTGCCAAAGAAACCAGCACATTGTGGCAGCAAAACTGAACGCTGGAACACGTCTCACCACAGATCAAACTCCTCTGTGCTGGCTGCAAGAGGAAATGTTAATCAGCACCGTGATAACAGCCTCTGGGTGCTGCTGGGAGTTATCAGCGCCTTTGTTTGTAAATGGAGCTGCTCGATACCACTGTGGGCATGGTGTGGGCGGCTCCTCCTGCTGGCACGGGGAACTAAAATGGGTCGGGAGGGGCAGAATCAGGGCTGAGCCGTCCCATCCCTGCCTCTGCTGTCACAGGGAGACAGACAGCTGAATTTCAGGCAGTTTCAAGCTTCAAAGAGAAGCTGATGAATATCAGAGCCTGGTAATTTAGCCTTCTGTAGAGCACACACAATATATTCATAATAATTTTGCATGTAGATGAGCTTATAACGCCATCATGGCTATAAATCAAACCCAGGAGACATGTTACTGCCGTTTACCTGAGATTTTTGACTGATCAAGCCACAAGAAAATGCCTTCCTGTCTCCTAGATGGGGCCAATTAACCTTATAAAAATGCACTCCCCTCTCACAGTGGCTCATTTGTTTACTTGAGCTCTGCTGGCTGCTGCTATTTTCCATCTGGGAGATGTGGATGGGTTGGTGAGGGATTCGCTGGATGCTGGGGATGCAGAGGAAGGGAAATCAGGCTTGGGAGAGGCTGCCTTGATCAGTGACACATTAGAGAGGTTGGGGTTTAACAGCTGCTTTTCTCCCTTGTGGCTTCAGGGGCATCCAAGGACTCCTGAGAGTGTCCTTGCCCACCCATAACTGCAGCTGCCTTCTTTTGTCCCTGTGCATTGGGCTGCAGGAGACATCTGAGCTCGGGTGCGAGCGATCCCAGCCAGCTCCTGCCTGGCTTTGGGCAACACGAGCCGGCACAGCACAGGCAGGCGGCAGCGACATGCCCTCTGCTGCTGAGCTCCAGCCCTGCAGGTCTGCAGTGCCAGCCGTGCAGGCATCGGGGTGGCACTGACACGGGGTTCGAGGTAGCAGCAATGTGGGGTCTGAGAGGGGGGCAATGAAGGGTCCGGGGTGGCAGCCATGCGGGGTCTGCTGTGACAGCACTGCACAGCCCACGGGGCCTGCGATGTGGGGTCCAAGGGGTCAGCAATGCAGCCTCCAGGCATGTGGTGGCAGTGGTGCAGCCTCCAGGCATGAGTTCATGGCAGCCACATCTCGTGGTGCAGCACATCACAGCCATGGCATCTGGGCACACACGTCCCTGCCCACCCTGGGACCATCTGCTTCTGCCCTAAGCCTGGAGCAGCCGTGAGCTGAGCTGCACCAGGATGCCCCTCCAGCTCCCAACATTAAGAAGGCCAGTAGCTGCCTGCACAGGCAGGGGTGTCCCAGGGCTGTTGCCCAGCCCTGCATCCCAAAACCTTGGTTGTGTATGAAGTACAGGCAGGGCTGAGGGTTTCTGTGTGAGCACAGGACACAGCAGCCCATCCCTCACTCAGGCAGCAGAACCATACCGGTGCTTGGTGGGACCACGAGGGCTGGTGACCGTATCCAGCAAGCAGGTCTGCCTCTTTCTTTTCTTTCTTCTCACGTGGGCACATCTCACCACACAAAATGTCCCTCTTCCAGCCTCCTTGAGCTGAGCTCAGGGAAGTCCCTGCAGTTTTGTGGGGAACATGAGATGAGACACACATTGGTGGCAAAGGAGACATCTGTGGGCAGAGCTCCAGCCAGAAGGTGCTGAAGATGGACTTGGGCACGACAGACATCCCTGTGGTCCCTGCCATCTGTGTTCCAAGCTGAGGTCTGGGGACATCACTGTTGGGGACAGCTGCTGTGAAGCCCATGGCCGTGGCTGGGCCACCCTGTCTGGTTCTGCTCCACTGGTTCTTGGCTCAAGACGCAGGTTTTGTCTGTGCTCACCTTTGTGGCTGGTTTGTGGCACCATCCCACCTGGCCAGGTCCCACATTTGCTTCCATCACTCTGAAATCAAAATATCTCCCTGCAAGCAGGGTCTGCACCTGCATGGAGATGTGTGCAGAGGAGGGCTGGGAGCACAGCTGGGCTCTGCGCACCCTGAGGTGCCTGGATGGGGATGCTGTGGTCCCTGAAGCAGCAGTGGGGACCTCTGTTACCCATGTCATTATCCACAGCCCTGCCCCACAGGAGCTGTGTCTTCACCATGGTCGATGTCCCCAGGGGCTGTGGCAGGCAGTGGCCATGAGGCACTTGGAGCAGGAGAGCCACCATTGGTGGCTTTGACACATTGGTGAGAAGAGGACTTGGAGGCAGTTTTTATTTCCTTTTTTTTTTTTTTTTTTTTTTTTTAAAAGTTTTTTTTTTTTTTTTTTTTTTTTTTTTCATAGAGATTTTTTAATGTTTATTTTTAAACAGACTTGGTTTAGATTTTTGTTTTCTACAATAATTCAATGTAAAAATCCCAGTACAATATACAACAGTTTGAACATTTTGAATAAGAAATCCAGCCTGGGGAGACACAGAAGTACAGCTAAGTTCTAACACAGGTAGCAAATTCTCTCCACCCTCCCCCAAATTCACCAGCCAGGAAGGCATTTGGACGGGAATGCTTTACAAATGTCACTCTCATCCCATCCAGACTCTGGCTGCCCATATTGCAGTAGGACACATCACCTTGGGAAGGGGCAGTGTCCCCTCCACGGGGTGGTTGGGAGCCTTCAACATCGCAAGGCAAAGTCTGCATCAAGCGAGCCCACTGGCCGTTGTGCGTGAGTGATGTAGGATGCTCTGAGCAGGTCCTCCATGAAGATCCCTCAGGGTCTGGGGCTCCCACGGGATGGAGGAGGGGCCTGTCCTCCCCTTGGCAGCAGTGCCAGCAGCCCTGTGCCCTGATGCAGCCATAAGGTGGTTGGAAGGGAACAGCCATGTCCCCGCATGGCCCAGTCCAAGGGAAGGAAAACAAAGGTGCTGCGAGGTTCCTGGCTCTCGGCTCTGAGTAATCGTCTTGAGGATATCTCACTGGCCTGGGGTCTGGCAGTCTTGCAGGAAGCCACTTTGGCTTGGCCCATGGTACTCAAGCGACTCGGGATGGTCCTGCTCGAGCACTCTGCAGTGGTCCTACTCAAGCTACATGGGGTGGTCCTGCTTGAGCAACATGGGAAGGTCATGCTCGAGCTACATGGGATGATTCTGCTCAAGCAGCTTGGAATGGTCCTGCTGGAGCAGTATGAAGTGCTTCTGCTTGAGAAGCATGGAGTGGTTCTGCTCAAGCGGCATGGGATGGTTCTGCTAGAGCAGCATGGAGCGGTCCTGCCAGAGCAGTATGGGGTGGTCCTGCTCCAGCAGCATGGGGTGTTCGAGCACTGTTCGAGCAGTGTGGGGTGGTCCTGCTTATGCAGAATGGGACTGTTCTACTTGGGCAGTATGGAGTGGTCCTGCTTGAGCACCATGGAGCAAGTGGCAGGATGGTTCCTGCAGCATCCCAAACATTGCACTCAGAGCCATGTCTGGCCTTTCTTGCCACTCTTGGAAATCCTCCACTGCTTGGAGAAGTCTCCTACAGATGTATGTGTTTCAAAGGATGCCAGGACATCTGGTTGAACTCCCTTGTTCCAAAAGGTTATTGCTAACAACGAATCAGAACACCAGTGACTTTATCTATCTGAGCTGTGAAACCTTCCAAGGGCAGAGATCCTCCTACCTCCCCAGTGACCAGTTCCAGCTGCACCAGCCCCAGGGAGAAGTGTTTCCTGAAGTCCAGCAGGAACCTTCTAACCTGCAAGCTGCAGTCACCGCCTCTGCTATGAAAATGCCTTGAGCAGAGGGGATGGGGTGGGAGGCTGGTTCTCCATCCAACCTAGCCCCACATCCCACCCCCAGCAGTGGCCCTTGCCTCTCCCTTCCTGCTTGCAGGATGGCTGTGCTGGAAGTGGCTTTCCTGGGTTGGTGAGGGATGAGATTCAAGGTAAGGAAGGAGGAAGAGGAGGTAATAACAGGAGGGGTCTGATGTGTTGGGAATAAAAGAGTGCAGGGAGGCTGGAGGAGAGGAAGAATGGCAAGAGGTGAGGCTGGGAGAAGATGGGAGGCGAGGATTGAGCTGGGAGGTGAAGGAAAATGAAAGGATGATAAAGGAGGGAAGCGTGAGGTAAGTGAGGAAGGTCAGGAAGAGGTGAAGGAGACATCTGTGTTGTTAGTAGGACACTTGGAGAATGAGGAAGGATGGGGAGAGGTGCAAGAGTGTGACAATACTTTTGACGATGACAACAGATGGTGAGATAGCTGGAGGGCAGGCGTGAGGAGGGACAGGCAACAGTCAGAGCTGAAAGAGCATGAAAAGGGACGGGGAAGGTAGAGCTGGACTGGAGGCACACAGACTGAGGTGGAGAAAGAAAAGGGGGAGGTGGAGGAAGGAAAAAGTATAGGAGGTGGTGGAAAGCAGAGAAGGACGATGAGATACAGGCGATGGTGGAAAGTGAAGGATGATGAAAAGAAAGACAATGGGAGGCTGGAGAAGGATGAGGAGAACAGGGCAGGTGGGAAGCAGAGGATGAGGAAGAGCAGGAGGTGCTGGGGCATGTGGAGGGATTGGGGATGGATCAGGGACAGTAGGAGCTGGAGGAGCATGAAGGATGGCAGAATGATGGGCAGTAGAGGAAGATGAGAGGAGGGATGAGATGGTAGGTGTTGGACAAGGAGGGGAGATGGGTGAAGAAGAGGTATGAGGAGATGGTGGGACACAGATGAGGGTAACAGGAGAGACAGGGAGATGTTCAAGGGGCAGAGGAAGACAAAGGTTGGCGGGTGATGGAGGAGGACATGAAGAGATGGGAAATGGAGAGGGACTGGAAATGTGGGTGTGTATGAAGAGGAGGCAGGATTGGAAGACATTGGCAGCTAGAGACACGGCAACAGTGGGAGGTGAGGGTGGATTTTGAGATGGGGAAGTGGAGGAAGATGAGGGGGATGCGGAAATATGAGGAGGCAGAAGAAGATTAATAAAGATGGGGAGAAGTGGAAGAGATTAAAGCAGGTTGTGGTGATGGTGGGAGCTCTTGGAGGATGAGAAGGGATGGTGAGATGTTGACGAGAGGTGGAATGCGAAAGGAAAAGAATGGAGGTGATGGAGGATGAGGACAGATGGGACAGGGTGAAGGAAGAACTGATGAGATACCAGGAGGTGCACGAGAATAACAAGGGATGGGATGTGGTGGATGGTGGTGAGGTATGACAGGAAAGAATGCAACATGGAGGTGATGGTGGAGCACAGGAAGGACAAATGGGAGGTGGGGGTGATGGAGAAGCACAATTAGGAGAGATGGGACACGGGTGATAGAAGAACATGGATGAACAAGATACAGAGGTGACAGGAGCACAGGAAGGAGGGATGGGACGTGTTGGGCGATGGAGGAGCACAGAAAGGAAGGATGAACAGGACATGGCAGGTAATGGAGGAACATGGCAGGGAAGAATGAGATGCAGAGAAAACAGAAGCACAAGAAGGAGGGATGGGAGGTGGAGGATGGCAGAGCACAAGGGATAGGATGTGAAGGATGCTGCAGGAAAGAGGAACAGGATGTGCCAGGTGATGGAAGAACACAGAAATGAGGGATGGGTGATGGAGGAGCATGGCAGGGAGGGATGGAGGACAGGGGGCAACAGGTGCACAGGAAGGAGGAAGGGGTGGGTGGGTGATGGAGAAGCAGAGGAAGGAGGGATGCGACACAGTAGAAGATGGAAGTGTACGGGAAGAGAGATGTGATGTGGAAGGGGTTGGAACACGAGAAGCAAGAATGAAATGGGTGGAAGATGCAGGAGCAGAATAAAGAGGGGTGGGACATGACAGGCAATGGAAGAGAACATGTAGGAGGAAAGGGCTGAGGACAGCCGAGAACAAGAAGGAAGGATGGAAAATCTTGAGGGATTGAGGAGCAGGGACAGGAAGGATAGTACACAAAGGATGGCGGAGGAGCAAAAGAAAGGGTGTGACATGGCTGGTGATGGAGGAGCTCAGGTTCGGCCTGGAGGAGGCTGGGACCTGCAGGTGATTAGGGACACGAGGGCCCCAGAGAGCTGGGGCAGGGATGTGGGGTCTGTGTGCAAGTTGGGGTGAGCAGCTGGGCAGGGCAGGGCAGGACAGGCAGGCATGAGAAGCACCAGCATCACAAGAACAACACAGAGCTGAGAGATGCCTGTGTGGGGTGAGAGGCCATGGGGGACATGGGGGTGATGGCAGGGAGCTGTGCGACACAACCACGGTCAGCACACGGAGATGGGGAGCAGACGGGACACCAGGTGCGGGCAGCTGGTGGGGACAGGACCCAGGGGCACCTCCCACCCCTCGCTGCCCCGTGCAGTCTGGGACTGTGGTGCTGAGGGCATGGGTGAGGGTTCGCAGGGCCTTTATTCATCACACGACAAGCAGGCACAGCACAGGCTGGGCGGGCGCTGTCATCGGGGCAGAGCAAGCCCTTCATGCGACCTTGGGGCGGGCACAGAGACCACGGTGAGGACAGGGACTGAGTCTGCAGGGGCTGAGGCAGAACCTACCACCTCCACAGCGAATGAATCGTCCCCATCACCCTGGGCTCGGCCAAAGCAGCTCCCGCCTCTCTGCAACACTGCCTCTGCAAAGCCCCTGCTGTCCCCTGTCCCCATCCCCGTGAGAAACACCCGGCACCGCTATTTACAGAGTAAGACAGAACTGATCAATATTACAAATAATTAAAAGGCAGTTGTAAAAATGAGAAAGAAAAACACATTCCAAACGTAGGGAGTCTTTAGAAACAAAACAGAACAAAACCTAGTTTTCAATGAAAATGCTAAAAACCACCCCGAAAGGATCTATGTACAACAGGAGAGTGCCGGCAGCAGTGCCGGGGACATGCGGGCGGCAGCAGGGACGCTGCCTGGCCCTGGCTGCTGGTGACGGGGTCAACGCCTGCCCCACGCCCGGGTGACGAGGGTCCCAGGGGGCCGGCTGGGTGCCCCTGGAGCGAAAGGCCATCGGTGCTGGGCCGGCTGGCCCTGGCTGACGCTGGTGTGTCCGGAGACACAGGCAGTGAGCAGCCGTCGCGGAGATGCTGACGGAGGCTGCGACGTGGCAGTGATGTGGCCATCCTGCTGCGGGCAGCACGCGGCTGGACGGGAGGGGGCAGCAGCTGCGGCGGATTTGGAGCACGGCTGCAAGATGACAGCAGCGCAGAGCCCCCGGAGCGATGTACACTGCCTCAGAACAACGCCCACGGTCTCTGGAGCAGTGTAGAGAGCCTCCAGGGTGATGTACGGAGCCCCTGGGGCCTGGCACAGAGCCCCCAGAGCACTGTACGCAGCCCCTGAGCAATGCAGGAGCCTCTGGAGCTGTGTACAGAGCCCCCAAAATAGTGTACATAGCCCCCAGAGCAATGCACAGAGCCCTTGGGGCCATGCACAGAGCCCCTAGAGCACTGCACAGAGCCCTTGGAGCAATGTACACAGCCTCAGAACAATGCCCAGAGCCCCTGGGGCAATGTACAGTGCCTCAGGACAATGCACACAGGCTCTGGAGCAATGCCCGGAGCCCCCCAAGCAATGCCCGGAGCCCCAGCAGGCACAGGCACCTGCAGGCAGCTCCATCTGTGCAGAACCCTGCCCAGCCCCTGGCACACAGCTTGAAAATAGGTCAAGCAGCCACCTCCAAAATAGCCCTTCTTGCCCTGGGCTGAACAGGGACACCAACGCTGCCGGGATGCTGCCCTCCTCCCTCCCTAGATAAGGCTTTTCCCGATGGTGACGATCCAACCGCCGTGCGGTGGAGGCTGCGAGCCACGCTGCAGCCTCCCAGCCCACAATCTCTTAATCCAATTGGTGCATCTCCAATTTAGCTTGTTTCAGTACGTTGTGTTTTCTTTTAAATGCACTTGGTTTTACATTGCAGGCTGTCCGGAATTGGGCAGAGCCAAAAGTGGATGGAGAAAAAAAAAAAAAAAGGTGGAAAATGTAAATTCAGCACTTGGAGAAGAAAATAACTACAAGTGGCTCCAGGCAGGGAGGTGGGGGCTCGGCAGGGCTGCAGGGGGGTCCCACACGCGTGTTCCCAGCACCCTCACCAGGAGCCCGGCAGTGGGAGGGCGATGGGGACGCCTCCGTGTGCCGCCCAGCCCGGGGCCCTCCCCGCCTCCCTCCGGCTGATGCAACCGCCCTGCAACCGCAGCCGGGGCGGCAGGGATGCACGCGGCCGGCAGCCGGCAGAGCCACACCGCCTCCATCCGTCAGCTCCTGCCCCTCCCTGGGCCAGCGGCATCGTGGCCACCACCTCGCGCGGTGGCCACCATCCCCTTCCTGGGGCCACCAGCATGGGGACTCCGCCGCTTCCCCGCGTGCCGTGCGGGACACCCCACTGCAGCCGGCAGCCTCCGCCGCCCGGCGCCCGTTGCCATCTGCTTCTTAAGCGTCCCCGCGGGTGAGGGGACGGTTAGGAGACAGATGTGTCCCGAGAGGGGCCCCGCGAGCGCTCTCGGGGCAGAGAGTGGGAAGCAGGCAAGGCCGCGTGCCCCGTCCCGCCATCCTCACTCACTCAGCGGCCCCAGCTTCTCCTCTACCCTGGGGGGGTCCGCGGGGTGCAGCCTGCATTTGGAGGGCGAGTGGCGGGCGGCGGAGCGGGACGGTCGGGCGAAGCAGGAGGTGAGGGACTGCGAGCTGCAGTCACATACTGTGTCCTGCAAAGAGAGATTTGGGGGGTGGTTAGAGGGGGCCGGAGCCATCCCCACCGGACACCCCGGTGTTTAGAGGCCTTTGTTACCTCGCTGGCCATAGCCGAGATGAGGTCAGGGTCCCGGGGGGCCGCCTCCTTGCTCCCTTGGCCAGGGGATGCCAGCTTTGGGTCCTCGCAGCCACTTTGCTTGAGGACTTTCTTGCTCAGGATGCGGGAGGTGTTCTCAGCTGGGTGGTAGGAGGCTGGGCTGGGGTGCTCGGCCTTCTTGGAGCCCTCCTCCCCGCCGCCCACATCCTTCTTCTCCGGTGGGGCCGTGGGGCTCTGTGCCCTCCCACAGACGTTCCTGAAGAACTCCTGCACCAGGCCGTACTTGGGGGCCTCGGCCTTGGTCCTGCTGCCCTCGGGGCAGCCCGGCTTCCAGATGGACTCGGTGCTGCCCGCGTGCTCCACCACGCTGAAGAGGCTCGACAGGCCGTCGTTGATGTTGCTGAGGACGGGACTGTCACGGGTGGTGGTGGAGCGAGCCCAGGCGGAGCCGTTCTGCTTGCCCTGGTGCAGGTTCCAGAGGCTTCTGTCCTTGGAAGCATCCAGCTTGGAGGAAGACCTCCTCTGCAGCTTCGGTGAGCCGTACTTCGGGGAGCAGCAGGGCCTCTCAATCCTGGCGTGGACCTTGTCCAGGGAGGAGGAGATCTGCTTGCCACGCACAGAGACGAGCGAGGAGCTGCGTGGGGACCAGCTCTTGCCGTGCAGGCTGCCGCGCGGCAGGTCCGTCTGCAGGCCCACGCTCACCGTCTGCGTGGTCTGCGTCCCCACGTGGGCCAGCCCCACCGTCTGGCTCGAGGTGCTCTTCACCTTCCTCTCCAGAGAGCTGGAGCGGATGGCCTGCCGCACGCAGTTGGTGATCTCCTTCATGTCGTCGCTCATGTTGCCGGAGATCTCCAGGTCGTGCAGTGAGGGTGGGAAGCGGGGCACCGGCGGCACCGTGCTTTCCCCGGCACTGCCGTCCAGCAGCTCTCGCTGCTGCTTGGAGAAGTTGCACAGCCACTGGCTGTATGTGCTCTCGGTGCTAGCCGACTCTTCCGGCTCTTTCGGCTTGGCCATGGTGAACAAGAAGCCGGGCTCGATCATGATCTTCCCCTCCTTGTTGTGCACTAGGGGTGCCTCCAGGCGCCGCGCCACAGGCGGGCTGTAGTAGATGCGGATCCCCGTCTTGTCTGGCGCTGTGTAGCTCCTCTGCATCTGCTTCTGGGCTGGGTCGTGCGCCGATAGGCTGCTGGCCCGTGAGTAGTCCCAGGAGGAGATGCCCAGCTTCTCCTTGGCCAGGCTGTCGGGGGCAGGCTGCTCAATGTTCACGTAGGTGCAGTTCGGGGGAGGAAGGCCGGCACTGTCCCAGATTCCGTTGGGCAGCAGCTGGGTGGCCGTGGATGCCTTTTTGCCTCGGGAGTGGTCACCCGGCCCGGGTGCAGCCTTTCCAGGGAGGTAGGGAGAACAGTCGAGCAAGCTTTCAAACTCTGACATGGAGGAAACGGACTTGGTCCTGCAGGAGAAGAGAGGACAGGGCTCACCAGTCGCCCCGCCAGGCAGCGGGACAGGGTGATGATGTGGGGTGCTGGAAGCACTGCCCCAGTCCGACCCCACTGGATACCCAACCCCTGCTCATTGCCTCCAGGAGGATGGTCCTGGACCATGACTGTGTCCAGCCAGGGCTGGAGGTCGGCCCAGCTGCGAGGGCTGCCGACTTCCTCCATGCCCTGGGGATCACAGCCACCGGCACACTCACCTTTTTAAGTTGGTTCCCTTGGCTTCTTCTTCAGAGATTGTCTCTTTGTCTGTGATTTTTTCATTGAGAGCCTAGGAGGACACAGAAGTGAGCTCTAGTGGCAGCAGGCACAGGACCACAGCACACAGATGTGCTGCAGCAGGGGCTGCACCCTGCTCCTCTCCAGCAGCACCTCCCCAACATGCCCAGGTGCTGTACCCCATTCCCAAAGTTCCACAGGGCTCACTCTGACCACAGCTGCTCTGTAACAGCTTCCTGAAGCCCCTAGGGTTTGGCACAGCAGGATGAGCCATGCTCTCTGCCGTCTCCACCTACCTAATCCCTGGTGGCCCCCTTCCAACCCCTGGAGACCACTGCTCAAGGGGATGCTACTTTGGGGCACAGGCACAACCTCCACCTAATTTTTAGCACAGACCTGAGCACCCCCTCCTGCCCACCTCTTTCCAGTTGCTGCCGTGCTTCTCCATTTCAGAGTGCTTCAGAGCCCATGGATTGGCTCCTTTCTGCAACTGGAGAACACGCCGATCATGCGACACGTCCACGGCAAGTGAGTGGCAGAGGCTGGAGGACTCATGCATGGGGACACCGTACCTGGTTGAGCTTGTTCTGCAGGTCCTTCGCTTGCTGCTCTGCCTGCTGCTGCTCTTCCTTGAAGCGGGCCAGCAGCTCCACCTTCTCCTGGTTCCAGTTCTTCTCGCTGATCTGCAGCTGCTTGGTCAGGTCCATGACGGCGCTGTAGGATTCGGCCAGGAGATGCTGGTGCTCCTCACGCTCCCTCTTCAGTGCCACCTTCCAGTCCGGTAGCGCCCGCTCGGTGATGCCTTTGCCTGCCTTTGCCTCCAGCTGCAGGGACACAGCATTGGTAGCCATGTCCCAACGGGATGGGGCTGGATGTCCCCACTGCAACCCTGCCCACTCCTAGAGGGTGGCATCCCTGCAGGGCTGGCACAGCGGTCCCCAAGGATGCTCTCGCTGGTGGACAGGATGGCACCCAGAGCAAGGGTGCTACCACCCTGATGGCTCTGCTTGCTTTTAGGAAGGAGAGAGGAGAACTGGGAACCACAGATGGGGACTATGGAGAAACACTGCCCAGGAAGTGCTGGCACTGCTCTGGCGAGCAGATGCCCAGTCACAGGCTGCTGCCAGCACAGCACAAGGGAGCTGCAAACTCTCATCACGGTGAGCGCAGGGCAGACAGGGGCTGGGGGACCGATGGGACAGGAGAGGAGGGCTCTGGTGCTGCTCCAGCACAGGGAGGGATGAACAAGGCACACAGCCAGAGCACGCTGAGCCCCGGTACCATCCCACTCACCCTACACAAACCCATCAGAGGAATAAAGAGCATCCTCTGCTCCCACTGCCAGATTTTCATGCCAGCGCCGTTGCTATAGAAACTCGCCTGCTGGAGCGGCTGCTCATTGTGATTCCCGCCGTGCCATCCTTCCTCCCAGCAGCCAGGCTCTGGCTCACAGTGCAGGCAGCACCCCCCCAGCCCCACATCCCCCCTTGCTCCACAGCTCGCACCTGGGCGATGTGGCACTTGAGCTCGGCACGCTCCATCTCCCAGGCAGCCTTGGCCTTGGTGAACTGCTGCTGCAGCTCGCAGGCGCCGCGCCGCTCCTCCCGCAGCTCTGTGCACAGCTCCTTCAGGGTCACCTTCATGTCTGCCAGCGTCTTGATGCACTCGTTGGGCTGCCGGGGACCAGGGGTGAGCAGGGTGGGGTGCTACCTGTGCACCCCAGCTCTGCATGCTGCCACCCCAGGGTGAGGGACACGAGGTGCCACCAGGGCATGGGATCACCCCGCCGTCCAATGGTGACACCCAGCAGGGACCAATCCTGCCCACCCCGCTCACCGTGTTGGGGGTCCAGGTGTCCCCAGCGCAGGTCTTGTTGTCCGCCTGCTGCTGCGGGGCCAGCTCCTCCTCTTCCAGCAGCATGTACAGCTCCTTCATGCTGTTCACCTGCAGGAGATGGCATGGGCAGGTTGCTGAGGACCCCGGCCAGGGACTGGGGACACCCAAGTGTCCCATCGCCCCTGCCCACAGTACCTCCAGGAAGTCATCGCCCTCGCTGTGCATGATCTTGCCCTGTCGCCAGCGCTTGAGGAACCACTTGAGCTTCATGAAGAGCAGGAGGAAGCTCTGCCTGAACTGCTGCGACTCCTGCACCAGCAGGTTCTTCTCCTGGCTCCAGAACTTCTGCTCCAGCCGCCTCTGCAGGTTGAGGCTCTGCAGCTCGAATTCGCGCCGCAGCAGGGCTTTCTGGTGGTCCTCCTTCAGCTGCAGAGCGATGCACTGAGCCACCGGCACCCTGAGGCTGCCGTGCCCCCTCTCCCCATGGACACAGGTCAGCACCAGATCCCGGATTTCACGCCCACAGCTCAGCCCAGGGGGAGCTGCAGCCTCTCTGGGACAGTAAGGCCATGAAGGCAATGGGGGCAAGCCCTGCATGGCTGCATTCCCATGTGCAAAGAGGGGCACACTCAGCCCCCATGCCCCTTGAGGATGGGACACTGTGTGGTCCAGGTGTCCCCAACTGGGTCACCAGTGTGGGGGGGGGGACCCACGGGGACCCTGGTCTCCTGGGACTGCTGCCCCCTCACCTGGCATATCTTCTGTGAGAAGTTGTCCACCTCGTCCTTGCGCAGCTGCCTCTCCTGCGAGAGCTGCTCCTGCAGCCCCCGCAGGCTCTCATTGGCCTCCGACAGCACCAGCTGCAGCTCCTTCATCTGCAAGGGCAGAGGGGATGGTGGGTGCCCACCAGGCAGGGTTCAGCTTCCCCCACAGCTCCCAGCCCCGCATCCCCCCCGCAGCAGCACCAAGCTCCTCCTGGAGCATCCCCAACCCTTCGGCCCCACTGAGGGATGTAGATCCAGGTCCATCCCAGGGCAGGCAGCTCCGTACCTCGTTGGCGTAGGAGTCGTTCTCGTCAGGCCGGCAGGTTTTGTAGCTCCGGGGATGTGTGGGGTCCGTGTCCTTGGTGTGGGTGATGCGGTAAGGGTCGGCGTCCCTAAAATCAGGCTGCTGCATGCGTGGGCAAGTTAATGAGAACAAACCAAAAGAGCGGGAAGAAAAGAAAGCCAGAAAACAAAACAATGGGTTTCCGAAACAGTAAAGAACTACAAGACAACAAAAAGGATGATGAGGAGAAGGAACTTCACCACCATGGCGGGAGACAATGCGGAAACCAAAAGGAAACACAGGATGAGGAGACACGTGGCCTGGATTGTTTGGGGAAGGGAAAAAAGAGAGAAAGAGGGAAAAAATGTGCAAACACCAGTTACGGTGCCATGCAGTGACTGGGGGGGACCGGGACCTGGGGCTGGTGGGACTGCAGTCCAGCAGCATGCAGAAAAATAGGACTCTGAACAAGTAAGTGTGCTCCAGAAAGGGGCTTGCGCCCATGGTAGGACCCATGTCCCAAACGCTGCCCCCATGCCTGGCTGTCCTGGCGTGAACTGGCCAGGAGGGCATGGGCTGCGCTCCACGGATGTGCTCCCTATCAGACCCAAATTTGTCTTAGTGTCTTTGCGAATTACCCTGCCTGGGAACCATCTCAGTGCACACCACGTGGGGCTGAAGCATCTTGCCAGCTGCGTGCTCGCACTGTGGGGGGCTCCCAGGATGCTGCCCGGTCGGTCTGGCAACCTCGGGGCTCATCCCAATAAACAAAGAGCATCAGAGGAGGGAATGCTCAGCTCTGCAGGGAGCCCAGTGACAGGTGGAGGGGAGCAGCCGAGCCACCAGCACTGCCCAGGTGGCAGCCCTGGGGTGGGACAGCACTGGGGTGGGACAGCACCACAGCCCCCCGGCCACCACCTCCCACCCCGCACACTCTGTTGGAGCAGAGTCCTATCTTGTCCCAGGTGCCACGGCATGCAGCGAGGTGAGCGTTAGTTTGGCGATTGCTCTGGAGAGGCACGAGGAGGGGGACGTTACGGGTCAGGGTTTGTTCCATTAAAGCGGGAAGAAAACAGCAAAAAAGTGGCAAATAAAGCAACAACTGCTGCAGGGCGGCCATGGGGTGCGGGAAGGAGCCCCATACCTGCAAGTCAGAGCTGTGCTCCTTCTGCAGCCCCTCTTTGGTGGCCTCGTGGCTGCCGGAGAAGGAGCCAGCGTGCTCCTTGAGGAGGTCCACCTTCCGCACGAAGCCGCCCAGCTCCTGCTGCAGCACGCCCAGCCTCATGAGGAGCACATTCATCAGCTTGGCGTCGCTGGGGCTCTCGCTGCTGTTATCCACGGCCTCGGCCAGCAGCCCCCCTCCACATTCGTTGGCCAGGCACACCTTCAGGCCAGAGGTGAAGCCGTTGGCATCCGAAATCAGGACGTCGATAGCTTTGCTGACAAGTGCCGCTTGGTCCCGGATGCCCACCAGGGTCTCCATGTCCTTGGCTTTGAGGAGCCTGGCGCCAGGACTGCCGTCCTGCGCCCCGTCCTGCACCTCGGCCTCGCCGCCGTGCCCAGCCCTCCAGCCGGCAGTGGGCACGCACTGTGCCGAGTCGCCAGCCTCAGCGTCGGTCTCCAGCATGGGCCGGGTGCTCTGGCAGGAGGCGAGGTCGCAGCGCTGCAGGTTGGAGAGGAGGACGCGGTTCTCATACTGCAGCTTCTTCACCTTGCCGCTCAGCTCGCTGATCTGCACCTTGGCCGTGGCCAGCTCCTCCTGCGAGGGCTCGCTGACCACCGAGCAGCTGTCCTCCGACAGCGTCACATCCAGCTCATGGTCCGACTTGTACTTGTTGAGCTCATTCAGCAGGAGCTTGTTCTGGTCCTCCAGCTCCAGCAGCGAGCGGCGCAGCAGCTCGGCCTCCTCCTCCACGAACTGCAGGTGCCGGCGCAGCTCCGCCACTGTGTCCCCCGCATCCCCGCAGCCCGAGGTGCAGGCCAGGAATCGCAGCTCCTGCCCCGGCAGCTCCCGGTCCCCCTGGCCCTTCATGTCGTCCATCTCCGCCCTCAGGCCGCGGTTCTCAACCTCCAGCTCCACTATCCTGCGGCTCAGGATGTTGGCTTCTTCCTCCACCAGCTTGAGGTGCACCTTGAGCTCGGCCTCACGCGAGTGGGGCGAGTCGGCCAGCTCCTCCACCGACAGGGAGCTGTCAAGGTCCCCGTAGAGGGACCGGTACTTGAGCAGCTCCTCCTTCATGCCGTCGTTCTCCTTGGCCAGCTTGGTCAGCTTCTTGCACATCAAGGCTGATTCCTCCTTGGCGAAGTGCAGCTGGCACTTCAGGTCTGAGCTGTCCTCCTGGGGACAGAGAGGGGACAGGCGTTAGTGGTGGCTCTGAGGGACACTGAGCACGAACATCATGCTGGTGACACGGGGACACTGGGTGCCCCTGGGTACCCAGCCCTGCCACCACCCATGACGGAGAGAGAAAGCTGACAGATGCCATGGGGGAAAGGGGAAAGTCCAAGCCACCACCAGGTTCCCTCCCACTCTGTTTTCTGCTGGCAGAGCTGGGACGCGGTGACAGCCACAGTCTCACGGGCGGAAGCGGCTGGAACGTGTGTTTGTTTTTTTTTTTTCCAAGGGCTGGAAGCCTCCCCAGGTCCCACCCCTCGCCCAGCCCCTTTCCTCCCAGCCACCCGCTCCCGTCCCTGCTGCTACCCCTCCTCTCACTGCCCCCCAGCCAAGCCCCCAGCCCTGCCTGAGCCCCTTTGCTTCCCATTTGCTTGGGGTTTTGCTCAGGCTGATTTCAAATTTATCAACAGCCAGCTCTGCTGTGTGCCCAGCTCTGCTGTTTGCCCTGAGAGACCATTTCTCAGCCATGGAAAGGCTTTTGGACAGAGGACCAGGATTTCCTGACACCCAGCTCGTGACTTCCTTTGCTGTGGGGTCACTCCAGCACGGTGACTGCCTAGGGGGGGGCCTGCTGGTGACACCCACCCCCAGCTCCCCTTGGCCCCAGCACCCCAGTTCCCACCTCGTGTGGGCAGAGGTGCCCAGGGAGCACTGAGGGCTACGAAACACTCCAGTGCCTCCATCCCAGAGTGGCTGCTGCGGGTTCAGGGTGCTGTTTTATTCCCCAAAATAGCCACAGGGACGGCAGGGGGGGGCCAGCGCCACAGGGCCGCTGTCCCAGCCAGGCAGACATGACCTCAGTTCCTGTTTTTCCAGGAAAAAAAAAAAAACGCCGCAGCTGGGCACTTCCTCCTGCCCCTGGCAGGGCCAGAGGGACTAGGAGCAACTTGAGTGCTCCTGGGGTCGGGGACAGAGCGTGGTTTTGAGCCTGTGCCCCCTCAAGTCCATTTTCTGTGAGAGCCCAGCATGGCTGGGCAGGAAAGGGCCCCAGGAAGCCACAGATGAGTCACGGGTGGCTGAGCCTGGGGTCACCCAGCCATGCTGTGCAGGATGGGGATGGGGACAGGGACAGGAATGGGGATGTGGAGGCACTGCCAGGGCATCGGCACCCCGGGAAACTCGGGGCTGGCTTTGCACGCCCAGCACCACGCCATGGCCACATCCCTCTTGCCCTGCCCACTGGCCCCACGGCCGGCCCTGCGTCCCAAAACTGAGGGCCACATGAGGCTGACAGTGTGGGCAGCAGGGGGGTGTTCTCCTGCACTTTGTAGTTGCATGGCTTGGCACATGTCAACAGTGACACAGTGACCCCAGAAACCTCAGGCTTCCCATGATGAGATGCTTGCAGCTTTATGGGGCTCCCTCCCTGAGCAGGCTTTGGGGGAGCAGTTCTACTCCTCACAATAGGTCCTGCAGCTCTCCCCCTTCAGAAGAGGAATTCTGGGTGTTAACACACTGGCGCTTCTATCTCCACAACGGCAGCTCTGCCCCTCCAAGCCCTGGTAACAGCATTAGCGAGTCACAGCAGCTCAGCACAACTGCGAGTGACAGATGAAATCCCCCTGCTGCTGGCACGTCCCCTCCCTGCGCTCGCCTGTCACAGGGCAGGGATGGGGAGAGCGGTCTTGAGCTGCTCCTACGGGGACCCCGCGGGATCACTCTGCAGCTCAGCCACAGGCAGCAACGACACGAGGAAGGGGTTAAAGCCACCGCCTGCCACCGGAGCTCCATTGATAAAGGAGACAAGGGATCCTTGAGGACAATGAGGACGGCCCAGCACATCAATCCTCGCCTTGTGCAGGGGCTGTGGAATGCAGAGAAGCTCTGCAAGGAGGAGATGTCGCTGCCCTGTGCCCAAGATTTCCTTCTGTGCCAGGCTCAGCGGCCACCAGCTGGCACTGAAGCCCCTACCTGCACCGACGACTTCTTCTCGGTCTTCCCGATGGAGCGAGAGCCCCGCTTCTTCAGGGAATTCTGCAGAGAGAAGAGAGAGGCGTTACCCACAGCCACAGCACGGCACCCCGCTGCACACAGACAGACCAGGATCCCTGGGGCTGGGGACATCGCAGCCAGGGCAGGGATGACTGCTCCTTGGGAAGGCCTGGAAGGTGCCAGAGCCATGGTGGGACGAGCCCCTGGAGCTCGAGGAGCTGGGCTGCACAGAGTTGTGTCACAGGGTCTGGTCAGAAATGCACCCTGCAGGCACAAGGGCAGGCACAAGGGCAGGGAGGGAGAGGGGAGAAGCTGAGTCACAGCGGGATGGAGCGGGGAATCCCAGGCTGAGGCAGCTTCTGGGCATCCTGGCCTGAGCTCCCCATCGCACGCAGCAGAGGGCACAGCCTTGCTGCCGTCCTCAGCCACCCGGGGCTGGGGCTGCAAACGGAGACCTCGGGTCAGCCATGGGCTCTCACACTGCTGGGGACAGCGGTGCTTGAAGAGAGCAGGACACCAAGGTTCCCAATCCCAAATCCCTCAGCGATCGTCCTCCTGCCCCTCCAACTGCTCTGGCATGAGGAGCAGCCAAAGGGCTCCCTGTTGATCATGCTGGTTTGTACTCCAAGGTCCTCAGGGACACAGGGGACAATCCCCAGGCTAGCAAGGACAGTTGGGACGCAGAGAGCCCAATAAGGAGGAAAAACCCCACAATCACCTGTCCCCATCCATACACCCTGTCCTGCCCCGTCCCAGTAGGCAACACAGTGCGGCCAAAGGCCCCCAGGCACGTGGGGCCGGGGGCCACCCCAGGCACGTTCCCAAGCTGGCGCTGAGGCCCCGGCAGCCAAAGAAAGCAGCTGTGAAATGTAAGCTGCTGCCTGTGCCAAGGTCCTGGGCTCCAGCTTTCCTATTAAGGCCAAGACCAGTGCTGGAGCTGCTGGAGCTGCTGCAAACCCCCCCGGGGGCCAGCTGTGCCACGTCAGCATCACTTGCCCTGGCCATGCTGGGGACAGGCGTCCCTTGCCCCGCAGCACAGTGAGCAGGAGGTGCTGCGGTCCCTGCAGCAGGAATAGAGCTGGGGAGGGGAGTGGAAGCAGCCTGGGGGATGCTCTGCCCATCCCATCGCGATCCAGCCACGGGGAAACCTCTTGCAAGCAAGAAATAAGCGGCCCCGAGGGGCAAGCCCAGCCCTGCCTGGCCTCCTCCTGTTTGCCCTGCTAACAAGCTCTGCACTGCTCCGCGCCCTCCAGCAGAAGGGAGGAGGCAGCTGAGGGCTGGTAACCGGTTAAATTGCTTTCCTAATTAGCGCTCTGGAATAAGTGAGTAATCCCAATGCCTGGGGAGATGCCCTCTCCAAGAGGTGATGCAAGCCCGTGGTGCCCGCTGCAGAGCCCAGTAGGAGCTGCCGGAACATAAAGCTTTGTTCCCACAGAGCTCACCTATGGTGCCAGCCAGGTTTGTCAATAGCAATGTCCCCGCTAGCACAGACCTGCCAGCCCCAGGGGACTCAAACAGCCCTGAGCACAACGGAGCCTGCATCTCCTTGGGGCTCACGTGGCTGCAGAGGGGACATCTCCTGTTCCATGCTTGCAGCCCTCTGTCCCTGTCGCTGGCTCCGCGCGGGATGATGTCACCATGTCCCCTCTGGCACGCTGCCCCGTGGCTCCCGGAGGACTCCTTGCATCCCGGGCAGTAGGGAAGTGGGTTACAAGCACCGTGATGCATTACGTGCCTGCACTGTCACCGCGAAGCTTTTCTTGTCACTGAGGAGGCAGCACACGGGATGTCCCCTTGCTGCATGGGGACCGGCAGCACTCCTGGCCAGGAGCTTGGCCAGAACGATGGCACGGAGTGCCCTGAACTCCTGCGTGGGTACACAGGTGGCTTTCCAGGGCACACGCAGGGTGCCAGCCAAGCCCAGCTGTGGAACGAAGGACGACCCCAAGGAGTGCATCCCTCCCGCGGGCGGTCAGGGCACGGCTGGCCCCGGGTGCGGTGCTGCCCGTGCATCCCGGCATCGCCCCACACAGGGCAGCGCTGCTCGGGTTTCAGCAGCATCTGCAGCACGGTTTGGGTTTCAGCGATGTGAACGCCTCGTGGCACAGGGCCAGGACACCTGCTAGGGGCTGAGCCTCGGGGTCATCCCCTCCATGTTCCCGCCGTGTCCCCCTCACCTCTCGGAGCTTGTCCATCTCGTTCTGCACCACCTGCTTTGCCAGTTCTGTCTCGATGAGCCTCTGGCGCAGGTCCTCGTTCTCCTCCTCCAGCCTGATCCTTTTCTTCTCCACTGCCTCCAGCTCGTTGTGGAGCCGCACGGAGACATCCTTGGCCACCTGGGGACACAACAGGACAGTCACCGGGCTGAGTACAGTGTACTGGGACTGCAGCACATGGGCAGGACCTTGTGGACGCCCACCACTATATACGGCACCCACAGAGATCACCAGGGTGCCACTGGGACCCTCCACACTGCACTGCGTGACATGCTGTACCCTGACCACATGTGTCCCCTCCATCACTGTCGTTCCCCCTACCCCTACCTCCACTGGCCAAACCCTGCGTTTCCCAAGCACGACGCAGTGCTGCAGGATGCATGTTGCCTTTTTCTGCTTTTTTGTCTCCCACTGGGTGGGAAAGTGGCCCCAGCAGCTGTGCACAGCCGGGAGGAGGGGAGCAGAGCAGCTCTTCAGGCAGGAAAGGCGAGCTGCTGCATCAGGTTACGGAAAAACCCCACAAGAGCCCCCAGAGCCCAGCGTGTCCCCTCTCCATCCCCTGCAGGAGGTATTGCTCGGAGCCAGCACAGCCCCCACCCTGGTGCTTGGTTTCAGGCTCCTCTGTCACCTCTCCAAAACCCGAGCTGCTCTTTGAGCCGCTCCCCAGAGCTGGGGACGTCCCTGGCTGCCACCACACCCCCGGCACCAGCACAAGTGCTCAGTAAACACTGCCTGGCACCGAGCTGGCGGCTGAGGCAGGTGATGCAAGGCCACCCTGGAGCCATCACCTTGTGCTCACACCAGCCCAGGTCTCCACAAGTTTCTGCAATAGCCAAGGAAGGAAGAAGCAGCTCCCAAGTGCCCAGCTTTAGGGGGCACTGAACCCCAACATCTCACCCGTATCTCACCCTAAACCATTTTGGGACAGATCCCGCTTTGCTCTGCTTCACACTTTGGGCACCAACACCAGCATGTGGGGTGGGGGACATCCCCCCGAGCATCACCTTGACGTCCTGCTCCAGGCTGTGGATGAGCTCGCCGTCCACCTGGCCGGTCTGTGCCACGCGCAGGCTGCGCCGCTCAGCTTTGCGCAGGCGGTACTGCAGGATGCGGCACGTCTTGCTGGCCTGGTCCAGCTGCTGCCGCAGCTCCTGCAGCTGGTAGACATCCTCCTCCATGTAGACATCCCTCATCTCCAGCATCTCGGCGCGGAGCTCCTCGATCTCATCCTGCGGGGAGAGGAGTGTTGGAGAGGTCAGAGATCACAGCCCATCTCTCGCTGCCCAGAGCCGCCCCATGTGTCCATGGTGGCACCAGACTGGACAGGATGGGACGTGCTAGCATGCACCCTGCTGGTGGGTGCTACCGCCCAAGGCACCTCTGCGCTGTGCTCCCCAGCCCTCCCTCCATCCCATGAGCCCCCCTCGCAAACATCCACTCACCTTGGGTCAAATCCCATCCTTGGGAACTGCAAGCAGGGCCAGACTGCTTACACCAGACCTACAGCTGACCCCCTCTTTTTTCCACCAGAAAAAACTCACGAATGACATCGTTACCACGCTCTGCCACCCACGGAGCCAGGGGACACCACCGGGCCATCTGCACCCCATGCACACCAGCCCAGGGGGTTCCTGGCACCACGCACAGCCCACCTGCAGCGCTGAGATAACAGCACCAGGGCAGCGAGCAGAAGCACCCCACGTCGATGTGAAATCCAACACGAGCCCGATGCAATGCCCAGCTCTTCTGTACACTGGGGAAAAGGGGATTCTGCAGGGCTTCGGGGCTGCAGCCATGCTGCGAGCTGAGCAGCACGCGTGCTGCTGCCAGCACCTCCCGTTTCAGTACACCAAAATAAAGAGGAAGATGGGGGAGGGAGAGCATTTGCCGTGGGAGCAGCCCAGGCAGCAGCGAGAAAAATGTAGGTCGCCTTGGAAAAGACGTGTCAGAGGGAAGGAGGAAGGCGGAGGGGAGAGGAGAGGCAACGCAGGGACATGAGCACGAGGCTGCCAGCGCTGGGCCCTGCGGCTTCCCCGCGTTTTGCCACAGGGCAGCAACCGCCAATCTTGGTCCCGTTCACCTCCCGCCCCGTGCCATCAGCCCTCAGGGTGATGAACCTCTCAGCCCCGCAAAAACCCTGATCTCAACCCAAATCTTCCCTGCAAACACTCCGGCGAGTGTTATCCATTTCGACAGGACCCGGCATGCTTATGGACGGGACACAAGCATCCTTTTTCCTGCCCCAAAGCCCCGCTGCTGAGTATTCCAGCCATCTCCAGTGCCACTGCCACTTGAGGATGAGCGAGGGGCCGCGCTCCGCTGGCAGCGCACCCAGCGCCTGGAGCTGCCCCAAATTCGGGCGGCAGGGACGCACAAAGCCCCAGCTGCATCTTCCCTCCCT
Source organism: Alectura lathami (assembly GCA_013399715.1). Lineage (NCBI taxonomy): Eukaryota > Metazoa > Chordata > Aves > Galliformes > Megapodiidae > Alectura > Alectura lathami. Next base: position 4,221 of record VXAV01007795.1, on the reverse strand, counting down.
CCCCTCCCCGAAAGGCAAAGCCTGAGGGCGGCAGCTGCGGGGATCAGCCACAGTCGCTCACTGTCGGCTTTCGAAGCGAGATGGCAAATCGGGGACGTCACCGAGACAATCCCCGATTATCCCTGAGCTGCAGGCACTGCGGCGGCTGCATGGCTTCGTGTTGGGGCTCCGGAGCGGGCAGGAACCAGGGGTGACGCCAACAGGGAGCAGGGTGGGAGCAGGAACGGCTGAGACGGCCCCGCTGAGGGCATCACTGCGGGCACATCCCATGGGCCAGCTTGGCCCTAAAAACCCCTGAGCACAGAGGACAGGATGCACATGCACTAGGAGCAGAGCCTGGGGAGCTGCTGGGGTGGGTTTGGGGGGAACTTGGGAGCTTTCACGGAAAAATGCATTACACATCACAGGTGAGCAGGCAGCTTGCAATGGGGCAGCAGAAAACAACCACCTGTGTCTAGGGGACTTTGGAGGGCAGGGCCTGCATGGCAAATGTGAGCACTTAACATAAAAACAACACCCTGGTGCATCACAAAGTGCCTGCAGGAGAAGAAGGGAGGCTGAAATCAGGCTGGGGTCGGGTGGCTGGGGAAAGCTTCACCACCAAAGTCAACCAAATGGCCTGAGGAGGACCACAGGGCAGCCGAGGTGTTGTGCAGGACGCTTCCCCTGTGGGGCGAGCTGCGGGGCTAAGCTGTGCTAACTGGATTAGGATCGGAGAGGAGCAAAATGCCAGCAGGCTGGGGGCAGCTCAGGGTGGCCAAGCCGACACCCTCGGTGGGCAGAGCAGCCCACCTTAACCACCTTGCAGCTGCACCTTTGCAAAATCAGACTCAAAAATTGAGGTCAAGGTGAGGGCAGAGCCAGGAGCAAGGGAAAACCCTTCAGATTCAGGACTGGCATTGCAAAAGGGCTGTACGTGACACTGAGTACAGCGTGCCATGGAGATGAGGAGAGCGCAAAGGAGCAGAGGGAGCACAGATTGCCAGGGGACACGGTGGGGTGGGACAGCTGGAGGGGACACAGTGACACTGGGGACGACATAAGGGACTTCTTCCTAGCAGTCAGAGAGGCTCACTTTGGTGCAGGTGTGCAGAAGCCAACGCCCCGCTCATGTTTGCAGGAGCTGAGCATCGCCCACGGAGGAGCACAAAAAGCAAACGCCAGCCTGCGAGCCTCAGAGCGACCACATCTTTCGGGTGACGGCCCCAAAAGGTGACACAGCAGAAACCCCGTCTTCTACGAGCAGAAAGCAGCGGAGGGTGCAAACCAGGATGATGCAAGCGATGGCACCGCTGGCTGCCGTGCTGCCGCCAGCAGCGCCCGCCCCGCCGGGTTTGGCAGCGCCCGGCTCTGGGGTGCAGCCAAGCAGCAGGCACCAGCCCCGGGGAACGGCCCCGCGTGTACCTCGAATCCTGGGGCAAGATGAAAGGAGCGAGGAGGGATGCGGGCTGGGGGTTTGCTTTGCAGCCCCACCGCTGTGTGGAGCTCAGAGGGGGCAGAGGGAGAGCCCCAGGCTGCCATGCCCCGGGGCGAGCTGGGATCGGCGCCCAGCAGCTACGCTGAGGTTACAGGGCACGCGCTGCAGCCCCTGGCAGAGGAAGGAATGACGCTATGCTTTGCTAGCGAAAAAAGTAAAATAAAATAAAATAAAATAAAATCAGGGTGGATTTCTAAGGGAAATTACCCCAGCAAGGGGGGGTCCCGCAACACCACACAGCTGCCCCCAACCCACGAAGGTTTGTAAAGAACACTCCATGTGACAACGCCAGGGGTTTCTTTAGTCTCACGAAGAGCAGCTCTGAGAGCAAACAGCAGCCCCCCTTCCCTCCCCACGGCAAAGGAAACCCAGCATTTCCCAGCTTTCCACCTGCCCCCATAAATTACCAGGCAAACAGCTGGGCAGCATCACAGTGCTGCCAAGCCCCTCATGGGGTGGGAAAGATGCAGCCCTGAGGCTCATTTCGGCACTGCTGGTGTTTTGCTGAAAGCCTTTGTCAATTTTTTTTTTTTTTTTTAAGCCTGGAGAGATTGCTGCTGCAAGGAGACGCGGGCGAGGCGTGCTGAAATACGCACACAGGATTATCACAGCCGAAGGAGGAACGGCGCAAGCCGGCATCTCGCCCTGCTGAGGCTCCGCAGCACGCAGCATCGTGGGGGCACCGCGCACGACCCCCGGTGACACCACCCAGCCCGCCCAAACCCCCATCGCTTTGAATGAGAATTTTATCTGGCACCAAGCAATGGAAATTTCACCTGCAGCTCTGTTGATGCCACCTCTGACAAGTCCGACGGATCGGAGCCAGAGGGAAGGGGACCTTCCGCAGGGTCCCTGCACGCGGCTCAACAGGTTGGGCTATCACTTGGCTTAGGGTTGGCTTTTTTGGGCTCTGAAGCCCCAAATCCATGGGTTTGGGGACAAGCCACCAGCTCCTCACACCCTGCTGCAGCCCAGCCCCATTTTCTCCTCCTTGCTGGAGAAGCTGGGCACAAATTGCTCAGTGGCTTCAGCTTTATTTTGAGCACCATGAGTGCACTTGCCTGCAGATTTTGGCCAGCCTGAGCCAGAAGGCAGCAACCCACTGACATGCCGGCGTGCAGGATGCTCCAAGTGCTGCAGAACAGGCAGCAGGAATCAGTCCCTATAGAGCTGGCAGCAAGGGAACTTCGCTTTCAGGAAGGTTTTGCATCCTGCTCCTCCTTCCCCACCTCGTGGGGCTGCGGGGAACGTGGGGCACCCCAGGACACCAACATCCCTGCAGCCCTTCTGGGCACCACTCCCTGCCTGCCATGGGGTAGAAGCTGCTGCTCCTCAGCAGCTTGCCGTGATGATCACGTGAAGATGGAGTAAGCAACCGTGCGGCCAGCGGCGCGGCAGCGTTTTCACACGCATTCTTGGAAACCGGAGGGGCCTCATCTGTATTTTTCCAGCTCTCCGTAAATCAAAGCCCTTAAGCTCTTGCTGCTAATTCTGGCAGGAGTTCGGACACCAGCTGCGAGCTGGGGCTTTGCTAATGGACAAAGGGCTCGGCCGAGCATCCCCAGCACGGGACCCAGCTCTCACCTCGCCGCAGTAATCCCTGCGCGTTCACAAACTCTGGCACCCGTGGTGGGACCTGGCCTGTTTTCCAACCTGCCACACTATAGAGAAGCCACCAGGCACAACACCGACTCCTGACCACTCCCAAGGTGTCACTGCAGCCTGGTGGCACAAACATCTCACCCGAGCAGCACTCTGAGGAAGAGGGGAGGATGCAAAATGCCTGCAACCCACCGGGTCGCAGCATCTGTCCCCTTTGTGTCCCCAAGCCCCACGTCCCCAAGCCTGCCCTAGCTTCACCATGCCCGTGAGCCAGCCAGCTAGCTGCATGCCTGGAAAAAGGCCCCGGGGAGCTTGAGGCCCCCCATGGAGAGCAAGCACGGGGACTGGTGGAGGGAAACGAGCTGGAAAATCTGTCCCCGGGGGCCTGGCAGTGTCAGAAGGCAGGAGGACAGTGGCAGCATCCCACTCTGTGCTGTGCTGAGCAGTGCCATGCGCTGGGCCATGCTGGATTTCTCCAAGCTGAGCTGAGCTTGGCCCAACCATGCCGTGCCAGGCTGTGCTGAGCCGAGCTGGGCTCAGCCACTTCAGACCACGCCAGGCTGAGCCCGGCCAAGCCCTGCACCTGGCCATGCTGCCGAACTGAGCCATGCCAGGCTGCGCTCAGTGATGCTGGGTTGGGCTGGGCCACAGTGGGCTGGGCTGTGCCCTGTGTTTGTCTGTGGCACTCCCAGCCATGCCCAAGGATGCTAAGCCATGCTGTGCACAGGGATGCTGAGCCATGACCCGGGATGCCCAGAGATTCTGGGTGACACTATGGCCAAGGATGCCATGGGATACCCAGGGATGCCATGCCCAGGCCACGCAGTGTCATGACCAAGGATGCCGTGTTACGCCCAAGGATGCCCAGAGATGCTCAGCCATGCTGTGCTCAGGGATGCCATGGGACGCTGTGCCATACCCAGGGATGCCATGCCATGCCCAAGGATGCTGCGCCATGCCCTGCCCACGGACGCCCAGGGACGCCGCACCCGGCGATGCCCACCTTCAGGTAGTCGTTCTCGGAGCGCAGGTCCTCCAGCTCGCGGAGCAGCCCGTCGGTGCTGGTGTCCAGCAGCTCCTCGGTGAGGTCGGAGAAGGCGAGCGAGGTGCTGAGCTGCAGGCGGCTGCTGGCCATGGAGGCG
>VXAV01007794.1:147455-167754 GCA_013399715.1 Alectura lathami | reverse complement strand
GGATCGGTTGCAGCTTGCTGTGTTGTTGTCCCAGCAGATATGANTATCCAAAACCTGAACCAGAAAGTTATCGTCGATGGACTCCAGCAGCCTCCTGGATCGGTTGCAGCTTGCCGTGTTGTTGTCCCAGCAGATATCTGGGTGGTTGAAATCCCCCATGAGGATGAGAGCCTGTGCCTGCAATGCCTCCTTCAACTGAAGCAAGAAGGCCTCATCAACAGGCTCCCCTTGATCAGGTGGCCTGTAGTAGACCCCAACCACCAGCTGCCTTTTATTGGTCCCACCCTTAATTTTCACCCACAGGCTCTCAACCTGTTCCTGACCTCAGAGGCAGCTCCTCACAGTCTATGCCCTTCTTAACATAGAGGGCAACTCCCCCACCCCTCCTACCTTGCCTATCCCTTCTAAAAAGCTTGTAGCCCTCCATGGTGGTATTCCAGTTGTGGGAATCATCCTACCACATTGCTGTGAGAGTGACAAGATCGTAGTTCCCCAAGTGCACCAGAGCTTCCAGCTCCTCCTGCTTATTTCCCATGCTGTGTGCATTGGTATAGAGGCACTTCAGCTGGGCTGTCGGTTTCCCCTCGGACCCTGGCACATCCCTCCTAGGCTGATCTCTGATGCACTCAGTTTTCACCCCTTCCCCCTTCAAATCCAGTTTAAAGCCCTCTCCACTAGTGCCGCCAACTGCCGGGCAAAAATTCCTTTCCCCCTTCGGGATAGCTGGGCCCCATCTGGTGCCAGCAGACCAGGTGAGGAATAGACTGCCCCATGGCCAAAAAACCCAAAGTTCCTCTGACAGCACCAGCCTCTCAGCCAGGTGTTGACGAGGTGGGTCTCCCTGTACCCGTCACTGCTCCTTCCTGCCGCCGAAGGGATGGAGCACAGACCATGTCTGTGCTTGTATCTGAGGCAGGAGTCATGGGTGGGCCTGCTGCTCTGAAGGCAGATGTGGAAAATGGGACTGGGCTGCTGATGCCACATGTTAAGGGAAGACAGAAGAGGACCAGTCTCTTGAGCATGAAGACTTTGCACTGACCTGCTTATGTAGTGCTTTCCCTGAGCTGTTTAGGCAGAGAAATGTCCTGTGTAATTCAAGGCATAGGCAGAGAGATACTTTTCTGCCCTTCATTCTAAGTGTTAAGATGGTAAATGCTTGCTATCTTGGGTGCAGTGTTTCCTGTATTTGCAGTGCCTTAGCAGTGTAACAAAGCTTGTAAGCCTTCTGTCTCAAGCAGGTGTCTGGATTGCTGCGATAGTGTGAAAAACCTTGTGTGTTTACTTACACAGCCATGGTGCTGTGGGATTGGTTTAAAATGTATTTTATTCTCTCCTAGTGCAATTTGGAAAGGGCTAAAGAAGAGGTATCTGAGAGTTTTGAAAGATTCCTGAATATTCTGGAGGAGAAGAAATCTGCAGTTCTGAGGGCAATGGAAGCAACTAAGAACTTAAAGCTGGAGAAGTTGTTAACCCAAGCAGATGAATATCAAGGTCTCCTGGAAGGTAGTGGCCTTGTAGGAGATGGTCAAGAAGTACTTGAAGAAACTGATCGGTCCTGTGTTGTCCAAAGAGCAGAACAACCTCCTGCCAGGTATCTCAATTATTCACCACAGGTTAGGCACAGGTTCTGTTGTAGGATGCCTGGTCAAATAGGGAGTCCTGACCCCTGCTAGCAAAGTTCTGAGTGCAGGGCCTTGTACTGCCGAACCTCATAACCAGTCCAGGCGTAGTTCAGAAGAAATTCCTGTTACAGCATGTGTTAAGAAATGTAATGCCAAAGGGACTCTGTCCTTCTACAGCATGTAGCCTTGCTCAGTAGAACCGCAGTGGAAGGGCAGTCTCTTCAGCTCACTGACGCATTGCTCTGCTCTGTGATTATATCAGCTGTTTGCAGGCTAATCTAAACAAGTCTCTTCTGGCATTACCCTTGTGGTCTTAATAGTTGTTCTCCATCAGCCACTTCACATCCCTTTTGTTCTTTGAACAGAATGCAACAAACAGCTGAAGATGCTCTGCTGTTTGAACTGCTACCTGTTCATGCTATCTTTACACTGATGTGCATAAGGATTTTAAAATTTGCGTTTAAATTCTGGGAGACTTCAGTAAGTGCATGAAGACTTAACTTTTTTTTCTTTTTTTAAGCAAAAACAAGCATTCATACTTTTAAAAATGCACACTTAAATTCCCTCTTCTCTCTTCTGCCATCCCTCATCTCCTGTGGTTTCAGATCCCAGAAAGTTACCGAATCTCTGGCGAGCTGCAGGCCATCAGCTGGAAGTTCTTTTGAAGACTTTGTGGTGGATGCAACCAAGAAAGAAGAGATCTGTGGTGACTCATCCTTCTGCTCCAATGGTAAATTGTGAGAACATCAGGTCTGTCTTGAATTACAGCTTTAAGGGCTTCTCTAGAAAGGTGCAGAACTTTATGCAAGGCTGCAGTTGTGGATCTCAGTATAGTATCCTGACTGGCGTTGTTCCTTCTGCCTCTGTGATCTACACGGTGTTACCTGTAAGCAGCCACAGCTTTAGCTTTGACAGGCAAGCTAAGAGGCCACCAGCTTCAGTACCAGCTACCTTGACTTCCAAAACACTGTAGTTAAGTAACCCTGAAGTCTTACTAGAAGCTTCTCTTTGTGTGGCAGAAAAGAATGGGGTTTTTGTGGTTTCTTTTTTAGCTGCCAGCACAAATAAGTAGTACAACTTTCAAATTGAAAACAGAAACCAAGGGATGTATTTGAGTGCAGGAGCAGAAACATCCTCACCTGTACTCTGACTGCAGGTCATATTTTGTTCCACTCAGCTGCTAAACAAAGGCTTGTGTGGTTTGCTCAAAAACAACATATATAAATTTCAGGTTTTTTTCTCCTTAATCTTCCAGGTCTGGAAATACTTAAAATCGATGAGGAGCAGAGCAGAATATACAACAAAGCTGTGATCATTTGGAAATCCTCTGGGCAGACAGGCTCAGCCAATATGTATGTTCTCCAGTATCGTAAGCTTAACAGAGAAGAGGAGAGCGTGATGTGGCAGGAGACTGAAGTTCACAGCAAGAGCAAGGTCATATCTGGTCTTGATGATGACAGCAGCTATGCCTTCAGAGTCTGTGGATATAAAGGGCCTGTCTGCATCTCTAGGAGCAAAGAAGTTACTTTGCGTACGCCTCCTGCTCCAGGTATTGGGTTTTCTCAAGTCCACCTATGCTGGCAACCACCCACAGCTCCCAGACTTCTGTCCCATTATTGTTGCATGCATGTATAGAAGCACTGTTAATGAACGGGTTAATCAGCATACTGAGGTTGTTAGCTTGCGTGATGTTCCTAATTGCTTTTTGCAGCACAGGAGGCAAAAAAAAAAAAAATAGTTAACTAATGGGGAATTCTTGGGATACTTTTTTTTGTTTCAGTTCTGAGTTTTCTTTTTGATGACAAATGTGGGTACAACAGTGAATGTCTCGTGCTGAACCTGGGAAGAACCACTGTGGAAAACAGGGCTGGATTTCCTCTGCTGCGAAGAGCTGAACAGATAGAGAGTGGATGCTACATGAGCCTGAATTACATCGTTGGTGACACCGGGATTGCCAAAGGGAAGCACTTCTGGGCTTTTCGTGTGGAAGCCTATTCTTACTTGGTAAACGTGGGAGTCCTTTCTAGCACCATGGTCCAGAAACTGTTCTGCAGTACCTGTGATGTGACCAGCCCAAGGTAAATTCTAGGCTTCTGCATCAAGCATGTTTTACACAAGGAAATGGTTGGTTTGTTGTTTTTCATTTGAAAACAAATCTGCTCTCAGGCAATAAACTGAACCTAACCGGTGGAAAGTAGCTTGAAGCAATTTGGTGTATGCAGTCTGTCCCATTCCTCTCTTGCTCCCTGCCATTAGTAGAAAACTGTTCTAATTACTCGGTCTCATTTTCTTTTTTTTTTTTTTTTTTTTTGGGAAGGCAGGCTTGTACAGGTGTCGAGATTACATTAGTTAAAGCAAGAGGCGGGGGAGAGAAATCCATCAGTTGCAAGACTGAAGCAGTGCTTCGTTGTCATTCGGTAGGCCCTTAGCACGCTGTGTTTGGCAGACCTGCAGAGGCACAACGTTCACCGTGTGCATCTGTGTCTGCGCTTTAGCTTGCGTCACACTGGATTCCGAGTCACTTGTGTATGGCTCTGGATTGCCCCTGAGCACAAGTCAAAGTACTGTGGGCAGATCAGCACAAAGATCTCCAATTCTCAACTACAGCTGTAGTAAACTTGGATTTGTCTAGGAACTGAAGGCTGGGAAAGAGTTGTCTGGAGACCCTAGCTCTGAATCTAGTAAGTGTATTGACTTCCTCCTGCGCAAGATAATAAAAATGAAAAAATGCCCATGTCCTGAGTTGATTAGTCTGAAGGAGCCTCTTTTGCTGAGTGAGAACTTAGATCCTGATTTCCGGATTTGTTTTCTTCCTTAAACACAAGAATATGTGGAAATCTTCAGTTCATGCACATCTGTGGGAGGGGGAATAAAAAAATAAAAACAAAAACCAAACCCACAAACTTAGGTAGGACTTGTCTGTGGGATGACTCTTGTGCTTCTCTGGTCTGTCTTCATCTGGTGACAGACTGCAGGTAGAAAACATACAGACTGAGCAGATCTAGCTAAAAGTTTCCTCTAGCTATCAGCTGGGAAATAGGGATTCAGGGAAACTTCTAGGCAGAGCATGACTTCCTTTAAAACTTAGAATATTAATTACCATGTTTGAATTTTAAAGGCAATGAGATATGGCAGCAGCATGGAAAACTCGTAGGACAAGAGTAGCGTTAAGTGTATTTATCGGTGTCTAACCTTGTGTAAATAAGGTTAAATGTGTCATGCCTGTAATGATGAGCCATATTTGCTGGATCACCTCTCTAGTTAACTAATTTGCTATACCTGTAGGGTCATTAGTGATTACCTAGTGTGAGTACATTCAGATAAACCTGTGACTTGCTTTGCCAAGCAGCAAGCCTTCTGTGGTCTGGTCCTCATTAGTGTTCAGCTCTTGTTAGCACTTCCAAGTGGCTGTTTGCCTTGGAAATGGATCTTCCCTTCCAGCCTAGGTGTATTTGTACCACACAAGCTTCTGTTGGTTATTGCGTGGAGTTACCTGTCTTACAGAAATGTTTTCTCTTGTTCAAGTTGCTGACAGCATTTCTAAATCTGACAGGAGCAAATAGTGGTTTCTCTGTTCTAGGGCTGAACGCGATGGTGCTGACGACAGTGGGAGCGAAGATGACCGTTGGGACTCATCACAGCCTTTCCCACTGGTCACTGTGGGCATGGAGATGTTGTTCATCCGCAAGGCATCTGCTGACCCCAAGGCAGCTGGTGACCCCAGGAACGCGGCGAGCGTAGGCCTTCCCTTACCCTCCTGCGTGGGGATCTGCCTTGACTATGACAGAGGCAAGGTGGGCATCTACGACGCCAAGCACATGACGTGCCTGTACGAGGGCGAGGTGGACTGCTCGGGCACGATGTACCCAGCGTTTGCCTTAATGGGCCGTGGGGCAGTTCATCTCGAGGAGGCCATTGCAGCCAAGGGCTTGGGGCACCCAGATGACCTGTAGAGCAGTGATCTCCTCCTCCTGTTGCTGTTTGGAAATGGAAAGTGAGAACAGAGGCGTTCTGCCTTAGTTTTCAGCCCTGATTAATTACAGTATGCCTGAGTGCTGTGCACGAGCCTTTGGATCCTGCTTCTGTTTTGTTTTAAAAAACAAACAGTCCCAATTCTTCCAACAGCAGGAAATGTTCTTCCAGGAACTTGTCTGCCTGTCTTGTGATCTGTGCCTTGCTGATCTCCCCTGATTTTCCTCCCAGGGGGAGGTGGGGAGGAAGTTAGACTAGCAACCAAAATTACTCTTCAGGGGTAGAAATCTGCCTTTTTTGTGACTTAAATCCTTACGTAGTCAGTTTTGGCTTAAACAGTCAAAGCTGACAGTGTGTGATTGCCGTTATTCCTTAAGACATCTGTCTGAATGCATCTGAGGGGCCAAACTTGCCCAAATGCAGTAAAACAGTGAGAAACGAGAACTGCAGGTGAACATCTGGGCATAAACTAGTATCGCTTGATCCTGAGGGCTTCCTGCAGCTCTCCAGTGACTTCTGGTCTTGATTGTGTTGAGTAACTTTATAGCGACCACAGTTGTGATCCATGTTTGTTTGCTTCCTTTTCAAAACACATTTGGACGGAGGAGGTTAAACTAGAAACTGTGCTTCATAGAAGTTTAATGTGACTGTAAGCTGAAACTCTAGTTCTGACACCTGGCATATGGCTGGTGATATAATGGTAAGTTTTTGTGCTGTTCCAGGTTTTTAGTGTAGGTGGCATAAAATCTATGAAGTGCAATTTGATCTTAAACATCAGAGTTCCAAGTCTGAAATCAGAAGCATTTGCATATGTGAGTAATAGTACCCGGTATTAGACAAAAGCATGTGAGTAGTTGACGTGGCTAATAACATGCAAACTTTAGGAAATTCAGGTATTCATGTTAATGCTCATTTTGCTAAGTCAATTCTTGAATCTAGCAATGGCTTTATAGTAAGAATAATAAAACTTCACTGCTTGAAGTTTTGAGACCAAATTTCTGCCTTAAAGAGTGTCTTGTGAAAACTTCTGTTCCTCTTGTGTGAAAGCTGTATCATGTAGTAGTGCCTGCATCTGTTTCTAAGGAATCCATGTAAACCAGTACCAAACATTGAGTACTTGCACTGTTAATTTGCGTTATGGAAAAATAAGATCTGAAGTGAAGTATGTTTCTAAACTACACACTTGATGCTTTCTGAACTGGGGGTATAACGTTGCATCTTGATGGATGTGTGTGAAGTGTGCTTCCTAAGCACCCGTATACAGCTGCAGAGCAATGAACTGAGACCTGCAAATTGCAGTGCACTGAAATGAACGTGGGTCATAATGCAGAACCTGGGCTGTGGTTTGCTGTCTGAACAGCTGTACTGGTGAGATCTGGAGTCTGCCCTGCTCAGTGTCATTTTTCCCTAAGCTTCTATCCAGTGACCACTGTCAGAAGGAACTGGCAGAAAGAATAGCTGGCAGAACGTGAGTGGGACAACCCTTTGGGAGCAAGAAAGGCCCAGTGAGAGCGACCTCTTGCGTGTGTCTCACTCACAAATGTTTCTGCCATATTCTGCTGTGTAGAGGCAAATTCCACAGCTTGTTGTCTGCTTTTGGGAGAAACACTGATACCTCAGGCAGCAGCACTGAAGCAGGGAGTGACTCCTGGAACTTTCTCCTGCATCAGAAATGACTGTCCCTCAGTCACTACCCCACGAGTCACTCCTTTTTGTAGGAGATGGTCATCACAGCCTGCTCTGACTGGATGTTCTTGTGCATATGAGCTCAAGTAGTCAGGCTCAGGAGACAAGATGCCCCTTTCAGTAGCTATGAATTACCCCAGACTCCAGTAGTCATTTCGCCATTTCACTACCAAATCTACTATTAGTTTAATGCTACAGATTGTAGGATTGGGCTTCCCAATCTGTTCCCAGATCAAATCTCTTTCCATGGGCAAGTATCTCTGTGTTTTTTTTTCCTTTTTTTTTTTTTTTTAATTCTTGTGTTACAGGACTTGTTCTGAGTAAAGTTCTGTGTCTCAGTTAGCACTCCACAGTTCCACATTTGGATTCTTTAGAGTATCACTAGGCTTTACCATTTCATTACTTTATGCAAATATTCATAAATAAAGCACATCCTCTTAAACATGAGGACAGCCCCTCAGCCTCACTTACCATTTGGAAAAAAAAAAATGTAGTGGATTGAGAATACAGGAGTAAGGGAGGAAGAACTCAGTATTTTTCTACTAGAGCTTTACCTTACATTCATTTAAGATGTGCTCTGCTATGCAGTTACTCTACTGGACCCAGACTGATACTACTTCAAATATTATCTGCCTTTGGATGTGTCAGTTTGTATTTCTTATTCTGCATTTAAAAATTGATGTGGCTTTTGATGTAGCATTCTTCAGATGTGTTCACTGCAGTCATGTATGGTGCTTGTTTCAGCTTATTAAATAGAAACTTACTGTCAGAGGCAAATGATTTTTTCCACACCCTTGGAAGCGTCACCTTTCAGAAATACAGTTGTGTGGTCCATGCATTTCTTCCTACACAACTGCACTTTACGATGTAGGCTAAGCCAAGAAGGGGGTGGTATTTTGTGGATCTCTGTGCAGTACAGCTGTTTGGTGACTGCTGTGTCACTTGCAAAGCTCTGCCATGCACGTGTGAATCATGTGGACCTTTCTCAAATATCTAAAGCTTTAACAAAAAGGCCTTAAAAATATTCTGAAATGTAAATGTGATGTCTTTTGTTTTTCCTAAATAAAAGCTGAGACTACAGTACTGTGTCATTCACATTATTGCAAAAAACATTATTTCAGCTGGTGTAGTAGATGAAAACAGGTGTGTGGGAGAAAGCTGTGTGTGTGGGGAGAAAGCACACAGTAAGAAAGTACTCCTGAGAAAGCAGGAGTACTGAAAACAAATACAGTATTCTGCTAAGGTTTCCTAACTTTCTGACATAACAGCCCTCGTATGTTATTCGAAGGCATACGTGACAGATGTGTTTATTGCTTGAAGCTGATAAAATGGACACTAAAGACAAGAAGGGTGGCAGAGGAGGCCTGAAGAAACACTCAAGCTGAAGAATGTTCTTGGAGTCACATCAGGGAATGAATGCACAGTTTGCTGGTGCTCCCGCAAATGCTTGCTCTGAGGTGTAGAGTAAGATAGTGCGTGGTCTTTGGCTCAGCTGTTATTCAGCCACAGTTTTCTGAAAGCTTACTTTAAGGTTCAGAAAAATCAACTGTACCTCTGCATGAGAGAGATCTTCAGTCTGCACTGGAGTCTCCAATCAGGAAGAAGGTACTTTGACTCATCCGGAATGATGTTTCTAGCTCCTTGGCAAAATAAAAAGACTTACTTACTTTTGGACACTTACTGTCTGAAATACTGATGGTTGTAGGCAATATCTTTGAAAAAAACAAACTTAGAAATGGTTTTACGATATTGTTGATTAGGTGACTTCTTTTTCCCTTGATTTTGAGATCAATCTGCGAGCACTTCAAGAAATGTGAGCTCATGAAATATGAAATCAAAAGCTTTTTTAGAACCTTTATTTTGGAAGTTTCTTTAGGCACAATGTTAAAGCTGGAGGTCCAACAGCAGTCATTCTGCAATGGAAGCTCTCCTTAGCTTTTAAGTTGGACAATGATGATGAAGAAGGTTATTCACCCTGTACTGGTGGGTATAGCAGCATCCAGGTGCAGAGCATCTATATTCTTCATCTGATGTCTAAGGTTAAAAAAAAGTGCCTGGGAAAAGGTGCAAGAGTGACAGCAATCAACTATTGCCTCAAGCTCCAGAATTTTCTTGCCTTTAATTGTGTAGTGTCAGCAGCACCACAGAACCAGAAAATTTCTTTAAAACTCCAAGCAAGATCTGTGCTGCCTATTTTTCTCCAATGCAGGGGAGTTCACATCTTTTCACTTTTTCTCATCACTGCTTGCATCCTTTATTAGGCTGAAAGCAAAAGGAGTTGTTCCAGGCTCCCTTAGGTTCAGTTGTTCTTTGTTTGATTTCTATATTGACAAGAACACTTTGCTGAGAGGGATAATCCCAAGACCCCATTATTTTCCTGTCACAGTACAGAAATATACTTTTCAGACTACTATCAGGGAAGGCTCGTCTAAGTCAAAGGGAACTCTTTTTAGAGTTTGGCTTAATTATGAACTAAGAATCAAAGAATCATTAAGGTTGGAAAAGACCTCTAAGATCCAACCATCAACCCATCACCACCATGCCCACCAAATCATATCCCTAAGTGCCTCATCTACACATTTCTTGAACACCTCCAGGGAGAGTGACTCCACCACCTCCCTGGGCAGCCTGTTCCAATGCCTGACCACTCCTTCTGAGAATATTTTTTTCCTAATACCCAACCTGAATCTCCCCTGGCATAACATGAGGCCATTACCTCTCATCCTGTCACTGTCACCTGGGAGAAGAGGCCGACCCCCACCTCACTGCAGTCCCCTTTCAGGTAGCTGTAGAGAGCAATAAGGTCTCCCCTGAGCCTCCTCTTCTCCAGACTGAACCGCCCCAGTTCCCTCAGCTGCTCCCCACAAGCCTTGTGCTCCAGGCCCTTCATCAGCTTCATTGCCCTTCTTTGGGCACCTACAGGGTCTCGATGTCTTTCATGTAGTGAGGCGCCCAAAACTGAATGCAGCACTTGAGGTGCGATCTTACCAGTGCTGAGTATAGGGTGATGATCACCTACCTAGTCCTGCTGGCTGCACTATTTCTGATACAGGTCAGGATGTGGTTGGCCTTGGCCGCCTGGGCACACTGCTGGCTCATGTCCAGCTTGTTATGCACCAGTACCCTGAAGTCCCATTTGGCAGAGCTCTGCTCAATCCTTTCATCCCTCAGCTTGTACTGATAGCAGAGGCTGCCGTGTCCCAGGTCCAAGACCTTGCACTTGGCTTTGTTGAAGCTCTTGAGGTTATCCTGGACCCACTGCTCCAGCCTGTCTAGGTCTCTCTGGATGGCATCCCGTCCGTCAGGTGTGCTGACCGCACCACACAGCTTTGTGTCATCTGCAAACTTGCTGAGGGTGCATTCAATCCCCGTTGATGTCATTGATGAAGATATTGAAGAGTATCGGTCCCAGAATGGATCCCTGAGGGACACCACTCATCACTGATCTCCATCCAGACATAGAGCCATTGACCACTCCTCTCTGGGTGTGATCTTGCCGCCAGTTCCTCATCTGTCAAAGACTGCCCATCAAATCCATATCTTCCCAGTTTAGAGAGAAGGATGTTATGAGAGACTGTGTCAAAGGCCATGCTGAAGCCCAGATAGATGACATCAGTGGCTAGCAAAAAATGGACATAATCAAATAACTTCTTCTGGGGCCTGGATATGCAGTACACCAGGCAATCAATAGCATGTTTGCTATGATGTGAGAAGCTGAGGATACAAAGCAGTCCATTCTGAGAGGCGTTTGTCACTTCCATTATTTATGACTTGCAGGGTTCCCCATTTCAGTGTGTAATGGCATTGGACAAGAAGGCAGTAACTGCTGCCTTCCTTCTGAACAATAAATACCTCATTAAACAAATCCAGCAGCATTAAATGAAAAGGAATCACAGAGTGAGAAGGGAATGCTTTCTAACAATTCCAGAATGCTGTATCAAGAGTATCAAAAGTGTAGAGTGAGACAGAATATGACCATGTTCTATAATCGTTATTGTTAGTTTGGTACAGGCAGTACAAATTATTTCTTTTAAGAAGTCTCACTAACCAACCATCTCTGTTCGAAAAACTAGGGGAAAATAGATTTGAGAACACCCCCACCTTCTGGCCAACGTGAGAAATACGCATCACCAGATCACTTCCACCATAAAACAGTGTGAGTCAGCAAGACACGGGCAATGTTTTACTTGTCTCACTGTTTTGCTTACATCATCCACTTCTCTTTCAATCCTGTCTAATCTCTCCTCGTTTTTTAAGTCTTTCTCACGTATTTCTCCTCCTGCTACTCGTTTCTCATCCAGTTCTGAGTGACCGACTCCTCCTTTTAATGCTCAGTTAGCATCAAAAATATACCTTCATTAAAAATTTTTATATTTTGTGTAAAGCATTGGTATTCAATGAACAGCATTAATTTTGTGCAATATGTAAATACTGCTTGTTTCATAAAACTAAAATTTGCAATAGCTGCACATTTTGGATATCACATAAACGGCTATGAGTAAATTGTATAATTTCTTGTTTACACTGTCAAGAAAAAAAACCTGATTGGTAGGTAACCTGGCACATTTTGTACATCCAGCAACAGCTAGTATCCTTAAATAGCAGTATCTGTCCATTTACAGTTGTGAGTTAGAACCAGTGAAAATACCAGGGAAAAGCAGCACTGACTGTTTGGCATTTCTATCTGTGAACATGTAATAAATATTTACACAAAATATTTAAGAAAATATGTTACTTTTTATTACTCTTTACATGTCAATGTTCCAAATATTGGAAGGTCACACATTCAGAAGCTGAAGTCATCTTACATGGAGTTCTTACAATTGTTCTTCCATGCATAATATGTACACTTCATGGTAGAGGAGGTCAAAATGTGATGCAGTATTATTCTCCAGTGTCAGCAGCCATGTCCAGATGTATGAGGAAGGATCTTTTTATGTAGATATTCTGCCATTTTTCTGCAAGATTTTAGACTTTCTACCTCAAAAAATGGAACCTGGAGATGAAACCAAAATGATTGCTGGAAATATCTTTTAATAAACAACAGGGGAAGAATTGCCATTCATTAAGCAGATGGGTAATTACACATCAAAAAGAGCTGCCTTTTAAAATTAAACATTTACTCCAAAGTGAATTATTGAACTGTACATTTTGTAAAAATTGGTTGAACAGAGGTTACTACAAAGCAAAGAATGATGTTCATTACAGTTTAAGTTAAATATAAAGTTAGGCTTATGCAGTTAGTGTTAATAAAGGGAAAAGAGTATGCCAAAAATCTAAAATCTAAAATCCAAAATATGTTTAAAGATAAAAATATCCCTATCTATTCAACAGGCAAAATAAAGGATATACTCTGCTTTGTGAAAATTTTATTTATAATACAAAGTAATTTCTTTTTTCTTTTCTTTTTTTTTTTTTTTTTTTTTTTTTTAAATTCCTGATTTTAAACTCCAAATTCAGATCTTTTAACTGAAAATCCTGACTTTAGATCGTCTGGATCCTTAGTGCATCCAAAAGAGAGCCATGATGATCATCAGAGGGCTGAAGCACCTCTCCTGCAAAGACCGGCTGAGAGAATTGGGGTTGCTCAGTCAAGAGAAGAGAAGGCTCCAGGGAGAGCCTCAGAGCAGCCCTCCAGTACCTGAAGGGGGCCTACAGGAGAGCTGGGGATTTATCAGTGATAGGACAAGCGGTAACAGTTGTAAGCTAGAAGAGGGCAGGTTTAGATCAGATGTTAGGAAGAAATCCTTCACTACAAGGGTGGTGAGGCACTGGGACAGATTGCCCAGAGCTGTGCCGGAAGCGTTCAAGGCCAGGGTGGATGGGGCTTTGGGCAGCCTGTTATAGTGGAAGGTGTCCCTGCCCATGGTGAGGGGGTTGGAATCTTTCAGGTCGCTTCCAATCCAAACAGTGCTAAGACTCTATGATCCTACTGAACTCTTGGGGCAACATTTTCATTTAAGTCAAAATTTCAACCGTAATCACCGCAGAGAAGTACTCTTTCATGCAGCCACTACCAACCCAAGAAAAAAAATAAGTAATTTCTGTAATGAACTCCCAAAAAGGCAAAAGCAAGGCAAAGAGAACATAATGTAGAAAGGACAATATTACACCTGCCTTACGAAGTGATTGCAACTACAGTTTTAAGCATTATAAAATAAGCATTTTTGACTAGTTTCGTTAGCCAGGGTAAAAACTCTCACAGGGCTTTACCTGTACAACTTTATAACCAAGTAACTGAAGATGCCTCTGTTTAATAGCTTCTTCTCCCAGCAGATTGTGGCTGTTAAGGCAAAACCTATTTCGACCATCAACACAGAGGGCAATTCTAAATTCAAGCACAGGTACCACATATCAGAAAAAAAGTCAGTCAACCAGGTCACCACAGCTACTGCAGCTCCTAACAAGAATCAGACAATGCCTCCTCTTATTCCCTAATACCTCCTAGAACTAAATGGCGGATGGCAGTCACCTAATCAAGGACAACATAAATTACTCAATTTAAAGACAAGGGGTGGGGAGGACTGAAGTTTAGTGAAGCTGATCCAAAAATTATATGCTCCAAACAAAAATAGCCATACAGGTGAATTATAAGAAATTGGTATTTTTTATGCTACTATTGGTAAGGTGTTCTGAATTCTTCTAGTAGGAAGAACAAGCAAAATACTCGTCTCATCTTGAAAACATCTCAGCAGCTAACTTTATTCAACATGTAGTGACTCAAACTAACTGTACATGTGGTTGTCAACATCATGGATTGCAACTCTGTCTTTTGTACTTGGTTATATAAAATCACATCAACTTCAAACAAAACTTGTGTATCTATTAAAACGTAACTTAAATTTTCAGTATAAGTGACTTTATTTGTATATGAAAACTGTAATTTTAAAAATGTATATATCAGAACTCCCAGCACTGAGAGGTGGGAATTTTGAAAGGACCTTTATGTTACCCTGAAAGTCTTGGGCAAGTCAAGCTGGAGAAAACATAACCTCTTCAGAGAATTTTCCTTATCCACAGAAAAACATAACACAGGCAGGGGCCTAACATCATATCTAAGGTTTCTCCAAACAGTCCTTGTTTAGCTTGTTTTTAAATATGAATGCATTTTGCGACGCAAACGGCATCAGAAGCAAATGTCCTCATTACACAGGACCGCTTAGAGAAGTACATTCGTGAACCCAAACTGGCTTAAACTGAGCTAAATCTTTGCAGACATTCTCAGTTAGAATTAGTTTGTTTTTAATTCACAAACTAATTAAACAAGATCAAAATACATTACTCTAAGTCAAACCAGGATCTCTCTGATCCTGACCATCACTACGCAGAGAGACTAATTGTCTAACACCTTACAGTCAGGAGGCAAGACAATGAGGAAAAAGTACAGATTTCTCATTTTACCAACTTTGTATTTTTGCCAGTTATTTCAACGTGAAACGTCAACATTGTTGAAGTCAATGCGTAACTCCAATTAACTTAATATTTTTGCCAGGGTTTCACCCCAGACGCTCTGTACCAGTGCTAACCAACATTTTCCCATGGTTTCTTTTACTCTCTTACCGTGTGTGTATTTCTTCACATTGAGTAGCAGGCAATATAAAGCCTTCTTCATCTAGTTTAATCTCAATATCTAGTATAGATGAAAAGATGAGAGAAATTAAAACCCATTTCATGTAACAATCTTCTTACTGTAATTCTCATCCGCTGGGCTGCCAGCCTTCCAGCTCTCCCTTTCTTTACTCACCACCACCAAAGCAGAGAGATTAGGCAACTGCCACAGTGGCACTGCTTCATTGTGCTTCAAGCTACAATTGTCTACCAGTAAAAGGGGAGCTGACAGTAAAAATAAAGAACAATTGAGTTAGCAGCTATTTTCAGTGCAGTCTGGGTGTGTAACTATTGCAGTTCTTTCCTCTCCTTGTTATTATCACTTTGAAAACGCATTCACTTTAAGATCCCATTATGTTTCCTCATTTCAAACCTTGCACAGTTTCCTTTGTATTCCAGTTCAGGTTTTCCATATTTGCACAATTAAGAACGCATACAAAGGGAATAAAATCAAACTTTTCTTATTTCTGGAAAACAAATTGGAGTTTTGACAGCATAAGTGCACTTTTTCTTAGTAATCTAAAGAACTAATGTTACTTACCAACGGTATAGAAATATGGTGTTGATACCTCTGATGAAAAATACATCCTTTTTTTCAGCAAATAAAGTAGTCCACTCTTCACCCTTTTGAGGAGGTGAACATCTGGAGAACAGCGAGGTGTGAGAAACACATTTACTTGATACTTTGGAAGGAGTTTGGGACCCTGTGCAACAATAGAAAACCCAATCAAACGAAAGCAAAAGGGAGATACCCTTTTTGCAATCACCTCATATGAATGTACCTAAATGCATTCTGTGCATCTCAAAGCCATGTCTAAGGACAGCCTTATAGTTTGAGGTATGGCCTGCTGGAATATTAAACAAACAAACAATCCCAACAAATCACCACCGCCCCCAACCACCAAAACATCCTCAGCAAGCTTCTGTGCTGTTAAGCTGAATGAGAAACCCACAACTGCTTCCGCTCCTCTGAAGTCAGGCCAGCATCAAAGTGGCTGATCTTTTATGCGCTCCAAGACTTTACAAACCAAAAATAAAAAAAAGGCAATACTTGTTGGAAAACTACTTAGAGATACACAAAATGTACCTGAACATATAGCTAGTCAGTTTTGTCAGACAGTCAAACAGGTAGAAAAGCTTCATATTTTTGCCAAGAAAAAAAATGCCGTTTTATTCAATTCCAATGTTTTTATACAAAGACAGTCTTCAGCTCACATCAGTGAGCTCCTACCTATAGACCTCACCACCTCGTTAACATCCATTCCAATTTCGTATCCACCTTACCTTATAAAACGGGCACTCCAGGGTAACAGTTAGAAAAAGCTGGGTTAGCTGGGAGGCAACAAATCTGTCCAAACCAGGTGGCTGAGCTGAAACAACAACATTCAAGTTTTCAGGTGTGTCTTCAGCAAAGTATCTTGACACATACCATCACGCACAAGTTAGGAAAAACAGTTCAGTTAAACATGCAGAGAAGCTACTTGATCATCACCATCCTTGATCCTTATCTGAATAGACAGAAAGACCAGTGAAGTGACGTATTTAGAAAAATGAGGAACTGAGTTACAGAAGTACTGTCAACATAGGAAAGTACACATGATCAGCATGATTTTAGTCAGGACTGCCAGAATCCTTCCCGCAAATGAGGATCTGAAAGGTGCAAGATGTTCTGCAGGAAAGAATTCGTAGGTAAGTCCCGGAGAATTGTCCATTTCCTTCTTCCCGGGATCCTTCAAGGATGGGACTGCAGTGCTGACTCAGAGGTCGAAAGGAAAGGAGCTTGGGGCAGGGAACAAAGATGGCCAGGATGCCAGTGGGGAGAAGCACCAGATAATCACTCCAGATTCTAGGCTAAAGTAAGGTAAATAGCACCAATCTTTATGCCTCGGTAAAACGTGAGCCTTAAGAATATGATTTACAATTTTACCTAGACAACTGAAAAAAAAAATACCAGCAGTTAAGGATAAGCTGGAATGTTATGACACTATTATCTTTTATTGGCTTATTTTTATTTTAATTAAGCCGTAAGTTATGCACTGCAAATTAATTTTTATCAGCTTTATCCATTTACTTTTTCATTTTCGCAAGCTGATCGGAATACAAGATGAAAGAGAAATACAACCCAGCTGAAAGCAAAAATATACAGCAATCTGTATGCTGAAAGCACAGAACACTGAAGATGACAGCTATAGGCCACACCTGGCTCTATCTTAACCTCACCTGAAAAGCTGGATACAATGCAGCCTGGCAGAAGGTACAGGATTAAAGCTGTAGAATCATGCACATGTAGTTGAGCACCTTATCTGAAGCACAAGGCAGAGCAGGATTTCAAGAACACGTGTACTTCCAAAGATTTAGGCATTCTGTGTGTATAACTGCAACATTCTTACCAATAACAGAAATTTAAATTTCTTTTCCACTAATGTTACACTTAACTTCTCCCTAGAAGTTGTATTAATCTTGAGCAACGTTTCTAAGGGTTTTTAGATTCATTTTTCTTTTTAATACAACAATGCAGTTGGTCTACAGCTCCCTCCCAGGGGAGCGGAGGGGCAGGTGCTGAGCTCTGCTCTCTGGGGACAGCGACAGGGCCCGAGGGAACGGCATGGAGCTACATCAGGGGAGGGTCAGGCTGGGGGTTAGGGAAAGGTTCTGCTCCAGAGGGTGGTGGGCATGGAACGGGCTCCCCAGGGCAGTGGGCACCGCCCCGAGCTGACAGAGTCCAAGTAGCGTTTGGACACTGCTCTCAGACACAGGGTTTGGGTTTGGAGTGGTCTGTGTGGAGCCAGGAATTGGACTCAGTGATCGTTGTGGGTCCCTTCCACCTCAGGATAGCCTCTAATTCTATGAACAATGGATTATTTCTGTAGTAATCTGTGAGCTTGCTAGCAATAAAATTGCAGTTAAGGAATTATTGTAACCTTTCTTGCACATCATAATTTTGTCCTGATTTTTAAAGGCTACGAACTGTTATTCTGAGAACTGTGATCATGTACCTTGAGTCAGAGCCCCAGGAAGAGAGTGCTTTTGGTGTGTAGGGAAGATATCCAGAAATGAGGCTTATGCAAAGTCACAAAGGATGTCATCATAAAGAGACAGCAAAATCTCGAATTTAACCAATAGTGGAGGTAAGTACCACAAGTAGGAGGTAACTCCTTTAGCTTCACGATCAGTACTACAACTATCACTGTACCATCCATACATCATTAAAAATCGACCACTTTTGGTCTCAGTTTTCTAGTTCCTTAACTAGTCTCACCAGTCTCATAGCAACATCACCTCACTTCAGTGAGCGTGCTCACTTGGCTCGCTGCACAGGCACAGCAGTTTAACCAAGCAAAAGTAAAAGGAACACATTTGCTGCACAGAATAATTTAGCACCTAAAACCTGTGTAAAATAAAGGACAACTATAGAAAAAAAAAAAAAAACAGAGGGGCAGTATGTTTTGGGAAGGATTAACTGAAATAAAATTTCTGTGGGATTTCAAATCTCTGTTTGACCGCAGAGTGCAATTTTCAAATTCTGCCAGACGATATAACCTGAAAGACATCTGCAGCCCTGACGAGGGAGCCTCCTGACCACTATTCTCCAGTCACCCTAAGCAGGTCCTTGTTGATTTGACGGGATTAGACAGATGTAAGCGATGACAAATGGGTGCGTGACAAGGGACATGATAAAACAGTGAGAAACGGGGAACGCTGCGGGAGAAACACTGCTCCTTACCTTGAAGCTGTTGTAGAAAATAGGGGCTAAATATTTTTGCCAGAAAATTTACTGGGTAGCGCTGAATAAGAACACACGAGTGCAGCAGGTTCAGCAAGGTGTGAGGCTGAAACTGACTAAAACGAGTCTGTAGTACCGCCTCAAGCTTCCTAAACAAGGAAGAAGCACTGGGAGGGAGATAGTTAAGAGTCCCAAACGGGACAATAGACTCAGCAATCTGGGTGGTGGTAAAGCTGTCAGCATCAGAAATGAAATGTTCTGCCGCTGCATCGAAGATAGGCTTAGAAAGGATCGCCTTTTGGCAGCAGTACTGCATGACTTTGCTGACCGTTTCAGGACGCATGGTAGAGATGGATGCAGGAACGTGTGCTTCCAGTGCCTCTGTAAAAACGTGTTCACGGTGCCCAAAGAACAGGAAGGCCGCCAGCACCTTCACCAGCTCATCATCTGTGAAATAAGGAACGTGCTTCACAGAGTGCTTACACAGCGCCATGACCAAGGGAACTGCCTGAGTCTGACGGAGAGCCACCAGTGAACTCAGTATCACGCTTGTGAGCTCTGGGCTCAGCAGGTGAGCTATGGTTAAAGTGGCACTGTTCATTCTGCTCAGCAAGTCGCGGCATTGTTCCCCTTCCCCGACAGTCACCTGCAGGATCTTATAAACCATCGCCATTTCCCGAGGACTCCAGTTCTCAATGTCTTTTTCTCGCATGTGGCTCACAATTTGTTCCAGCATTGCACAGCTTGGGCCGTCCAGCTCAAGCAAACTCTCTCCAAGAGAGCACAAATTCTCAGCATTCAGCCTTCTGTTACCAAGCCGTTCTTTGCTTTCTGACAGCAAATTTGCCATCAGCGTGCTCTGAGGATCTACGCGGAGTTTTAACAAAGCTTGTAATGCGTCCAGCAGCCCGGTGTTTGACAGTTTTGAGGATTCAAATTCAAACTGGAAGCATAACGCCCTGAAAACTTCATTCTCCAACACTTCTTCAGGGTTTTTCACACCAGTGTCATCTACCTCAACCTCAGAAATCCTCTGCAGAGCTCCCGATGCCATAATATCAGACATGACTTCCACCGAGCGGAGAAATTCAAAAATCTCTTTTGATGTACCAAGGCTGTTCAACTTCTTGAAAAACATTTCTTCATCCATCCACCTGTCATCAGATTTAGGACTGCTCCCAGGATCCCCACAAAGATGCACGGTTTCGTCGACAGACAGAGACTGCATCCGCAGCTGGACGTGGCTCCTCCGACAAAGCGCGTACCGAGATTTATGTTTGGAACACAGTACCCTCGTGCCTGCAGAGCTGTAGCTTTGAGGTTTTCGCTGTCCACTGATGAAGCTCAAACTTTTGCTTAGGGTCGTCAAAATGCACCTGTTTGCTGGCGTGCCAGATGAATAAAACTGGAAACTTTTTAGGCTGATCAAAGCCATATCGGATCTAGTGTGTTCTCCGAAGATACCTAGAAGAAAAGGAGATGCAGTTATACATTCTGCACACCACCACCAGCACCATCAAAACGCAGCAGAACATCTTTTCGGAGCGGGACAGCACGGGGACGATCCCTCGCCCACAGCCACCAGCGCAGGCCGATTCCAACAGCACCCGAGGCTGCCGCCAGCTTTGCCAGGCGGCTCCCCGAGGAGCACGCCCGTGCCCTCCCCTCCTCCCCCGGCAAGCCGCAG
>VXAV01007794.1:126370-141041 GCA_013399715.1 Alectura lathami | reverse complement strand
TTAAAAATAAGTTTTGACGTCATCCCATCCCTTTAAATTTGCAGTAGTTCTTTTCCTGTTGAATATCAAACTGGTCAATAGAAGGAATGTAACTTCAGGTTACAGATTGATAGGCAAAATACAAATTCAGCCAAATGCATCTGATGTATTTTGAGCTGGTCAGTTTGTTGAGTTATTTTAACCTGACTAATTTAAATTGCTAGGGAGGAGTGAGAGAAATTCTAGATTTCTCATGAGGAAACTACCCACTAGCAGGAAGTTTCTAGTGAACCTGTAGCATGGCAGTATGAAGTGCATGCTTCTAAATCATGAAACATTTGGAGAAGTTATGCTGTTCTCTTTTTACATATTACATTCTGTGAGATTGATTAGGTTTTTCATTGCTGAGTGAATGCACGCATATATGAAGGTGAGCATTGTATTAATACTTGCTTTTGATGTCAGAGCTTTTTAAGGAAGCCAGCAACAGTCCATTGCTGGTGGACATGGTAGGAATTGCACACAAGAACGGGCAATGCTGTGGGAAAACTGTTATAGTTAGGATAGTGAAACAATGGTGCAGATTGGTTAGAGAATTTGTGGAGACTACATAGCCAGTGGTCGTTGGGACTGTTAGAGAAGGTGTGTCAGATACCCTGGTCTCTCCAAGCCTCAGGTCATCCATGAGGTCTGCTGAATCTAACTCCTAAGTCCACTGTCTTTTTAACTGATAGCAGAGTGCATCATCAAATGGAACATCTTCATGACTGTTAAAGGTTTTGGTATTTTTAAATCACTTTTAATGCTGGCACCCTTCTTGTTGTTATTACTACTACACACTGTATTACTAATTTTAACCTGATGGGGAGATTCTCTTTTGGTAATTCACATACAGTGTATCAGCTTCACTCTGTTTCTTATTTTCCTGTCAGAGTGGTTAGGGTTTTCTGGTTTTAAAGCCTCTATCTAAAACAATCTTCTTCTGAAATGTTAAATGTAAGCAAAGTATATTCAGTTAAATTCTGTGTCTTAGGTTTGTGAAGGAGGAATGACTTTTTCAGCAATACTTTGGGACCAACACAGATTTATTTAAAAGTGTCCTCATAATACATGTATCAATATATCAGGATATTTTGCTTGTGTGCAAGAAAATTCTCTGTTTTATTTCAAGATCTTTGTCTGTGTAGCCTGTGTGGCTGTCTGACTGACATGGTTTCTCCGTCCTTGTATTTGTTAGGTCTGGGAGACTCAGAGTACACGTTCTTCTGTAACGGCGGAAAGACAGTAGACCGACGTCTTCAAGAGCTTGGTGCCCAGCACTTCTATGATACAGGGTTAGCAGATGACTGTGTAGGGTAAGAACTGAAAGAGTCTGGATTTTGCTTCTTCAAGATGTAATAATTAGATAGGATTTTGGCCAATCTCTTTAAAAGCAACCAAATATGGTCATTCCACACCTCCTAGAAGTGAGTCCTATCTGATCGCAGTATGCCTTTTTCAGTCTGAATTGCCGTTAAATGCAACTGTGTTTTTAAAGTGCAAGCAAACATCTGTAGTGCCTGTAAAAATGGAGGCATTTAGCAGTTTTAGAAATTAAGTAATTCAGAATAAATTGTCTTCTTAAATTTCAGTACAAGTTACTGAAGCCAATAAAACCAGTTCCACAGCATGTGTGCAGTTGGGCTGCTTTAGGCATACCCTGAACTGTGCTTCAATTTTTTCTCCATCCTTTGTAAAGAAGGAAGTTCTTTACATAGAAAATATATTAGAAGTTTCTTCTAACGCTGTAGAAGAATTATGTAAGAAAACTCCTTTCCTGTTCTGTTGTTCATTCTGGCCAGTAGGCTGCAGTCTTGGCTTATTTGTTGAAGTGCAGATTATACTGGTTCTGTGCGTGAGGACACAAGACAGTTAAACACAAACATTGCCATAACTGTAAAACTTGCAGCTTGTGTTCTAAAGCAGTAAAAATGCAAGTTTATTGTAAGGCATTGATGTAGCTGTTGCACAGTGAAAATTTACAGGTTTTGCTTGCTGCCAGCCTTTCAACTTGTTGTCATGAAGTTCAGCATAAGAAAGTAATAATAAAAAAAAAAAAAATTGGAACTGGGAGAAGAGTGAGGCTTTTATGTACTGCAGACTACGTACCTTTACATAGCATTAGTAACTAAATGAAGGCACTTGTTTTAACAAAGAAGTCATCGTGGCAACAGCTTTTTTACTTTTTTCATCATTTGTAAATCAACAGTCCAACGAGTCACAATGAGTCCATTCTTTTATCTTTTTTCCTATCTTTTTTTTTTCATTCTGTCTTTTCTCCCTAGGTTGGAACTGGTGGTTGATCCTTGGATTGATGGACTTTGGCTTGCCCTCAAAGAAGTATTTCTATTGCAGAAAGACAAAGAAGTCATGAGCAACGCTGTCAGTGCAGCCCCACATGTTGGGCATGAAATAAGCTCAGAAATACAGAACCTGAAGCTAGAAGATGAGGGAGTGATGAGTTCTGACGTTCCTTTGCAGAAACTGGTTGACACCAGTGTTGTGGCTTCAGCTGGAGACACTGAGCCTTCACTTGTTCACTCTGTCCCTCCCCTCTCTCAGTCTGCTCTTAATATTCCTGCCTTGCCACCAGAGTTTATAGAGGTGCAGTTTCAGGACACCCATGGTGAGGTAAGGACTTCACCTTGAATGATGAAAGCCTCCAGTTGTGGTAAGAGAATGCCACTTTAAAGAGCATGTGGATACTTATGTAAAGGAAATACATACCTGAGCACAGGTGTTTTAATTGTAAGTTTTTAATACTTGCAGAATGCTGTGAGAGAATGTGGAATTGCTCAAAATGTTGCTGCATTATTTAGTAACTCAGAAACTTGTCATTTTAAAAGGGTGATCATACTTTTGGTATTACAGACTGAAGATGAACTGCAGATCAAAACCAACATGCTTTTATTATGAAGCCATGTAGAACAAAGAGCTGCTGTACAAGGAGAAGAATTAGCATAAGCTAGTGATCAACTCTGGTTGGCAAATTTAGTGTTCAAAATGAAGTGGAAAGTGTGACTCAAACTTTTCTGATTGCTTGCCAAAGGACAGATGTTTTGATTACTCTGTGAGGGAACAGTGAAGGAGCTGAGCGTGTTATCGCAGCTGGGGCCCTGCTCCGCACTACTCAAGCAATGCAAACCAAGAGATGGCAGCTGGGATCAGCTGAAAGTGCTGGTTATCAGGCAAGTCTGTGGGAATGAGGCAGGTCTGAGGCCAAGATGTTGAGTCAAAGAATCCAAATTACTGAAATGAAGATTTGAGGTGCTGTTCGCCTGCAGCACTCAGGCTGAAAGCAATGCTACAGTACTTAAAAAGAGAGGCTGGGTGCTCATGGTCGTGTACTCCCGAGAGACAACCCCAATCTGTTAATAGTTTAGGCCCATTGAACAGTTCAAGCT
This sequence comes from Alectura lathami, assembly GCA_013399715.1. Classification (NCBI taxonomy): domain Eukaryota; kingdom Metazoa; phylum Chordata; class Aves; order Galliformes; family Megapodiidae; genus Alectura; species Alectura lathami. The sequence continues at coordinate 137,619 of VXAV01007794.1, read as the reverse complement.
TATGGACTTCTTATAGTTGAATATAAGACTGTTACTGCTTAGATATGATTTTTAAAAATGTGGAGCAAAATGCTTGTGTATGTACAAGGTGCATGGTTTTCCTCTCCATTGTAATTAGCGTGTGTTGTAGTGAGTTGTCATTAAGCTGATTTGCGTTTTTGTGTAAGTTTTCATGTCCTCGTTTTCAGAATCCTCATCTGTCCTCACTGATTTCAGAGGGAACAACCTTCAAAGTGCCAGTTACAAAAGCGTCTCAGCTCACTAGAGAAGATGCGATAAAAACTGCATTGCTTTTAGAACTTGATATTACAGTAAGTTAGTGATGGCTTTTTTTTTCCCTTTTCTTTCTCTTTTATTTTTTTTTTTAATGGGTAAAAATGAAGGATAAAAGGCATGCATGTTTTGTGTAATAACCGGTGGAAAGATATTTGGTGGTTTAAAAAGAAAAAAGAATTCCCTCTACAACAGGGTGATTCGTTTTGTGAGTCCAAAGCCTGATTTGTTCACTGAAGGATATGGCTGCACAGAAGCCAAAACTTTCCATAAGGTGTACAGAAGACTGTCAAATTCATTTTTTCGTTGTTCCATGGATATGGTATTGAATTAAATATACAACTTAGGAAATACTCAGAAATTACTCCTTCCAGTAGGTAATCTATACAGGTAGTAATTTCAATAATGTAAGTTGTAAGAATCCTTGGTCCATTATCTTGGAGCTTTTGAGATCTCTGTCACCGTCAGGCATTCATTTGCTTGGACTTTTCAACCCAGTACTCATACGGTTAACCTGTTGCCCTAGATGTAAGAACTGCTTTAGTTCATTCGGGAGAGATTGTGTTTTGTACACTGATTTGAATATTGAGCACAAACTGCTCAGTATTAGTTTATAAGAAGTCTTCAAAAGGATAAGATTCTGCTTTTGAGCTTTTGTTCCAAATTTGTCATGTATACTTGTATGCATACATATATCCTGTTACCAAGCACACACTCAAAATTGAAAGGTTTTGTCTGCTTTTTTTTCCCTCACATTCTCAGCAGCCTTTGTGTAGAGGTCACCACACCTTATGCATAAGGGAATCATAATCATGCAGGTCTAACTCTGAATATGTCTGTAATATGCAGAAGCTGGGGCAGGCTTTCAGCAGTTAGCTGCAAGAACCTCGGCCAGCCAGCTAGGGTGCAGGTCCTAACATCAGAGCTGCCTTTTGTTTTTCACTGTGCTTGGCCCTTGCTGTGTTTCTCTTTCTCCAGAAAATAAAACCAATGAAGGCCACTTCAGTCACGGCTCATCAAATAATTGAAGCAGCAAATTTTCTTCTACTGATAATTCATCTCTGTGCAAAGTTGTATTCATTATGGAGACTTCATTTTTCTGTTCTTCTCAAACCAGAAAACAAAATACATTGGTAATTAATGATCTGGGCTGATTAGATAACACATCCCATTACTACATAATTATTTTTCTTCTGTTCAGACTGCTCACCTGCTTTTAATAAAGAGTGTCTAGATATTTAAACCAGATGAGGAAAGATTTCTCTAATTGGTGAGGTTAAACCTGCCAAGAAAGCAGGGGTATTTAGTTTCTGATGTTATCCAAACAGTGAAGTGTTAGTACAGAGCACAAGAACATACTTCATGTGACTGTGATAGCAGGAGGATTGCTGTTAGGAATAGGGATGCTGTTGGCCTTGGTTTATTTTGCAATTTTATGGATATAATTTCATGTTTTAAAACAGGGTACAGCCTTTGACTACCAACCTGGAGATGCCTTCTGTGTAGTATGTCCCAACAATGCCAGTGAGGTGGAAGAACTTCTTCACATCTTGGGACTTTCTGAAAGAGGAGAGCACTTTGTTTGTGTAAAGATTAAGCAGGACACTAAAAAGAAAGGTAAGGTGTGATGCATTGGTTATAAACAAATGTTTCTCTCTCTGTTCGTGCTAGTTGGTGTGCTTAGTTTTGAACGTTTATAACTTCAGTTTTGGGACACAGCTGTCATTTTGTAGAGGCATGTCAAAAAGAGACGACACATAAAATGCTGGTGCTGTTTTTACTGTGGGTGAGTTAGCTTATGAATGGGAACTTGAGCCTGTCATTGAGATTCCTCTGTCACTCTTCTGAGCAACTTCGTGTTTACCACGTAACCTAGCATGTAAGCTAACTTTTTTCCAATGGAAAGTAAAATCTCCTTCACGGTCATCTGCCTTACAGCCCTGGAGGGCTCCAGTCCTGGAGCATAAGACTTGATGCTGCTGCATGGTGCCTTTTAGGGGGCTTGTTGGTCCATGTGTGTCTGCTTTACTGAGTCTTAGGTCCCACTCCTCAGAAAGGGGAGCTGCAGGTTCAAGGTATGTCCATGTTCTACTACGTGGACCTGTGAGAATCACTCTCCTCTTGCCATGCAGTTGTTGTCTTAATGGTGCTGCTGAGTTGTGCCTCCAGTTCTGCAGGATGGCGTAGGGCTCTGTGTTGCTCCAGTCCGTGGGTAAATCAGTTCCCGTGGTGAGATTCCCTGGATCATTGAGGGCTGCACAAATTGTCCCTTAGGTATGACTTTAAATGGAGCCCTGTTCCTGGTCTTGGTAAGTGACACACTTGTTCATGAGGTGGGTTTTTTTGAGAGGCCATAGCATAACGTTTCTATCCGCTGTACCAGCGTAAGCCATGCTGCAGTATAAGTGGTGCATGAAAGCGCTGATGGTTGCAGGGGCTGCAATTCTTATAGGTTTCTTGCTCCAGTCTGTATTCATTGATCCTGATGAAGGGGAATTTGCACTTCAGATTGGGATCCGATACCTTCTGATGTACTGTCCATTCCCCTTCTGCCCTTCCCTCAGCCCTGGACCCATAACACACAAATCTGTATGCACACACATTTGCCAGGACAAATTAGTCAAAGCAGTACGGATGGAATACACAAATTTAACTTCCATTTGAAGTATTTCCATCCCCAAAGTAGCTGTGAGCGCTAGTAGATTTAGCCTGTAATTAGAGGCAAGTTCTTCCCTAATGAGTGCAGTGGTTACTTGGGGACGGTGAGTACAGCAGAGAATTGCTGTTTCTTTTCGTAACTCCCCTCCCTGCCAACAAACCACATTGCCTCTGTCCCACAGGGGGCTGTCAAGAGTTTTACAAATTTTACTTTTTTTTTTTAAAAAAAAAGTTTTTAAGGCTATTTTAATGCAGCCATAAACAATATTAGCCAGGTACTGCACAAGTTGCATTATGTTCCTTAGGTAGCTTTCACAGCTGAAAGGGTCAAATGTGCTAAAACCCTGGCCAGAATATCATACAGTAATTGGAGGTGTGTGGGGAAGTTGTTTCAGGTGACAGGAGCTTGTGGGGAAGGTCATTTGCAGGGGACAAGTGGGAGGTATTTTCAGACCAGACTGACCCACATCTGACCCCCCACTCCAGCAACTGACCTCTGCTTGGGGTCATCGGGTGGATTTGGCACAGTGTCATTTGCTGGTCCCTGTGCTGAGGATGAGCCCTGTGTCTGCAGAGCTGGTCTGACTCTTCAGTGGTCTTCCTTCGGATCAGGGGTAGTCTTGCACACCCCCAAGCTCTAGGCAGTGCCACCTGTTTGCACTCTTTACAGTATTTACAATTTTAAAGAGTCGAGGACAGCTTCAAAGAAAGCAGTTAAAGGGGGAGAGCACAGAGAAGGAGGAGGCAAGGGAGGGCTCTAGCATCAGATCTTCATAGGAGGGTGGACTTGGAGTTTGGTCACTCCTGAAGGCTAGCAAGTTTCTCAGTACAGATGCCCTGCTACCTGGCTGCATAGAACTTGAATCTGTTTGTAGGCTGAGGACACAATGAGAGGCGCTTTCAGTAGGCTCTTGTCCCTGCCTACTGTAGCTCCCTTTTGCAGGAAGAGGGTAAACCTGGCTGAACGGGGCATTCTGAGTTCATGAGTGTCAGAGCTTCTCATGTAGAACTGTTCTACCCTTCCAGTGCAGAACAGAGGCTGTATAGCCAAATGAACCTTGATTTTTCTTGTATACCAAGAGCTAACTGTCCTTCCACGGTAAGGCTGAGAAACACCAGTAAATAATGGTTTGAAGCTTGGAATATCAGTGCTCTCTTCCTGTGTATGAATAGTCCAGGTGCTTGCATCTCTTGACTGCTTAATGCAGCACAAGTCAGAAAAAAAAAAAAGGTGAAATCTATACATAATTTATGAGTCCTTTTGCCATGTCTTGTATCAATATATAAAATGTCATGCCTGTTTATGAATCTTAATGAATAATAATCACACAGCATCACAGAATTGTAGGGGCTGGAAGGGACCTCAGGAGATCATTTAGTTCAACCCCCTGCTAAAGCAGGTTCCCTGCAGCAGGTTAATGGAAAGGAAGCTCATAGCACTACGTTGTAGTACAGAGAATCCAAGTTCTTGATTCTGCTCTTGAGTCTCCTGGGTGACCCTGACTTTTTACACATCTTGTGTACCGGGCCAGAATCACGTCTGTCTCTTTTGTTGGCAGGAAGGCACTTGCTCCGCTAAGGAGTTTACATCCAGTTGCTTCAGCTCTACTTAGACAAGCAGTTCAGCAAGACGTTGTCAGATACAGAGTTTTTATTCATGAAAAGATCTACTGACCTCCAAACATTGATCACACACTGAGTTATACCCATGGTAATTATGAACTAATACAGCTTAGGACTAAGCCCGATTTGTTTCTTCCGAGCTGTGCTGCTGAGCGGCAACTCAGAAAGTTACTGTAGCTTCATTACTGGCTGTTGCCAGTCTGCGCCAAAGACTTCAGCTGTGTAATGCAACTTCACAATTCCTAGCACTGTTCCAGTCCTTAGGAGGTGGTTGTCCCTTCAGCTGCATCGGTTTTACTGAGGAATTTGCACTAAATGTTATGGCTGTGGGCTTACTGAATGAAGAAAGCTGGAAAACCTGGGAGAAGAGAGAATTGTGAAGAGAGGACTGTGCATCTGACGCATATTTCAGGATTTACCAGGAACTCTGCTGAATGCTGTTTACCAGCTCTCTTTGTTCAGCCTGTGAGTTCTGTGGTGAAGAACAGGAGAGCAAGTGATAGGACAAAACAAAGAAATTATTTAGCAGTCTGGTACAAAGTCTGTGGTTCAAATACTGTTTTCCTGTAGCTGTTTTTTATTGTGTGTATGAGCATCCTTGGAGGAGGACTGAATACTGATTTTGAAATGCTGTCAGCATGTTCAAGAAAAAAAGGTTGTATAAATGTGAAAATGAATGCCTTTGTTTTCTGCATTATGTTTATGCCAGTCCTCTTACCATCTAAAAGTTTCATTCTTTGTAGCAAGAGTTCAGTCAAGTAATGCTGGTGTGAAGAGGTAATTCAGCACGTTCTTGTATGGAAAATTCTGTTTGATTAAAGGGCTCTTGAAAATGGAGAAAAGCACAGTAAGAATGAGTAGCTTGAACTAGCGGCTAGTAGGTAGAAACAAAACAAGGAGAAATCCCAGTGTGCAAGTTGGATGTGTAATGAAACAGTTTGGGACTTGCAGAGCTTATTAATTAGTCAGTGCTTTGTCCAATAAGTGCTCCTGTATTGCTTTCGGGGTTAGCTTAGAATGGGGTTAGCTGCCTTAGCATGGCATGACATGAGGCTGATGAGCCTGGCTGGACCCTGGCTGACTCCATGACTAGCTCTCTGGTATATCTTGAAGGAACAAGCACTGGGCAATGCTATTTTTGTATGTTAACAAATGTATTTTTGTGTTTTGTTTTGTTTGTCTGTTTGTTTGTCCTCCCCCTAAATAGGAGCAACTCGTCTGCAACACATCCCTGAAAGAAGCACCCTGAAATTCATTCTAACCTGGTGTCTGGAAATAAGAGCAATTCCCAAAAAGGTGTTTGTCTTTCTTCTTTTAGAGAGAAATCCATAGTAATTCTATGCTGTGTGGTTTCTTGCAGTCCTGCTCTTGCTTCACATGTAGTTACCATGTTCCTTGGTGAATAAAGATCACCATTTCGCACACTGCTGATTCTTTATTCTAAGAAATTTTGCTTTCAGTGCTTTATTGGGCAAACAGTGAGGTACTGAAATCTGTAGTACCCTTCTGTAGTAGTCTGGAAGTAACAGTGCTAGGTATTTGGTGCCAGATAACTGGAAGGCTGACAGAACCTGGCTGCAGGCATTAGAGAGAAATCATTCTTCTAATCAAAGAGGGCCCGTGCCTGTCCTGTTTTGTCACTAGGATATGAATGGTGCTCTGTACAAGCGTCACAAAACGTCTTTATTTTAAAGTTTTTCTTGAGCATCTCACTAACTGGCAGGATTCAAAGAACGATTTTTGCTTTTGTATTTGTTCTCACAGTGCATGGACATTTACCTTGTGTTTTGTGCCTGCAAAAAATTGGAAGCTTGCATGGGTATTCCTGGTATTGCCGAAACGCATTTTAAAGATAAAGCATGAAGTTAAGAACTTGTGTTGGTTGGGTCTGTGAAGGAAATAAGTTTTTGGGAGGACTTCTCACTCAAGTGAATTTCACGAGCAGGATCCAATGTATGCCGTTATCAGACAACGTGCTGTAGAGGAGACTCTTCCAGTTGGCACAGCCTGTTCAGTTCTGCGTTTAGCAGTTTTTCTTCTCAGCAGTAAGAGCAGGCAGAGAGAGCTGGCTAGGGAATATCAACCAAGCCAGTTTTTATAACTTGTTTTATTTCTTGTTCAGTGCAGAATGTGCTGTAACTCCATAATCAAAACTATTTTCTGGAATCTGGTGTTTTGGGCAAACTCAAATTATTATTGCAGTATTCTTTTATGTAAAATGCATCCTGTGATTGCATTTGGTATTTTGGGTCACTCTTCTAAGCACGTTGTCTATTTTTACCTTGCCTTTAGGAAAACAAACAGACACACACAAAAAAAAAAACAACCTGAAATTATTTATATCTGATTTTTACTTTATCTTGCAATGCTCTACTTCAATTTTCCCTTAAGAAAAGCTTGCACTAACGTTACGTACTCATGAAGTACAGAATAAGCCACCACAGTGACATTTACATGACTCATAAATACCATACTTTATTTACAGTAGTACTGCTTCTAAGACTTTGTATTATTCCTTTCCCAGCTTCTGTAATTTGGCAAATGGTGCTTTGTCTTGAATTAATTTATGTTATAGGGCTGTTTACTAAAGTGCAAGTACATAAATAAAGTTTTTCATGAGTTTGGCATTTATCTGGAAATGGCTTATGCCATTTATCTGTCTCTTCCCCTGCTCAGGCAAAATAGGATTTTCTGACCTGCTAGTTTGTCCCAGACATTAGAGAGAAGGGGAGGGGGAAGGGAGAAAGTGTGTGTTGGAAAATAAATTGTTTTATCTGTTAACCTGCAGGCTGACTGCTTCCTTTCCCCAGGCAACCCAAGCTTTTCCCAGATTTGTGAACATTTGCCCAACTGGACAATATTTGTTATCCTCCACTCTTACTTTCTTTCCTGCAGGCATTTTTGCGATCCCTTGTAGACTGTACCAGTAATGCGGGGGAAAAACGGAGGCTTCAGGAGCTTTGCAGCAGGCAAGGAGCCTCTGATTACACTCGTTTCATTAGAGAGCCTAACGTTTGCTTGCTGGATTTGCTTCATGCTTTTCCAAGCTGCAAGCCTTCACTGAACCTGTTAATTGGTGAGTGTCTGATTTAGGATTGTCTGGATTTAGTTCATTCTGAAAAATGCATCGGTCTAAGCGTGCAGTTTCCCAAGATGGGGACAACAGTTCAGTTAACTGCTTTAGAAATACTATAGTATCCATAGGCATCAAACTAAAACTATTGTTAGGGGCAAAACTCTGTTCTCCAGTGGTAGTCTGTGGCCTTCATTCTGCACGTAGTCACATTCCTGTGCTTCAGACAACTCTGTATTGCTCTTGTGCATAAAAAGAAGGTGTTTCCAGGGTTAGTGGCTTTAAGAACCAATTCAACTACTGGTTGTAATTTGAAAAAACGTATTTTTGCACCTCCTGATTTGCCTGCCTTTGTGTTCTTTTCTTGCACTTTTACCTGTTGAAACAAAAAGCTTTTCCCAGTATATTTGTGTTTAAGTTGTGCCTACACACTCATGAGGTTCCATGTATAAAACTTTTGAAGGAATGAGACACAGACATAGCTATAGCAAACTCATCAGAAAATACTGACAGTTATTTCCAGATTAAAAAACAGAGTTTCTTAATGTGTTCCATTATATGAAAGAAAACAACTGCTTTTTATGGCCTTGTGATCATATTTCCATTACTCCTCCATGGTAAATTGTAGGGATTTAAAAATACAGATAAAAACTCTGCTCCACTTGATACAAACCCTTGAGTTTTCACATTGAAAGCAAAACCACTTAGCTTCTCAAAGGTGGTAGGGAATGTGCTGTAGCAACTCAGCTGAGTAAAATGGAGTTCTGAAAGTTTTTTGGTTGTGTTGCCCCAGGGGAGCTGTGTGCTGAATGCTCTTAGTGCCTTCTCTAAGGGATTGCCCTGATCTAGCTGTTCCAAGTTTAGAACAGGTTAGGCTGTTCAAAGCCCGTGTGCTGATTGGAACACAGGCAAGAGGGGTCACACATGGCAGACAACTAAAAAGCTCTTGGGCTGCTCTGTAGGTTACCTTGTTACTTCACTCTGTTTCCTGGTACTTGTTGCTTCTTGCCCCTGTTGCCCACAGCGCTGTTCACATCCTGGTATGTCTGTCTCCTTTTGATACAACCTTCTCCTCAGCCCAAATGTGCAGCCTGCAGTGCTAGGGCAAGTCACTCCTGTGACGACACCAGTGAGTTTGACCTTTTGTGCCTACGGACAAATGTACACAGCTACAAATGTGTGTGTGAGAGCAGGTAGACATATGTACCTACAGTGGGCTTTCAGTTACAAGAATGCCCGGTGTACTCCTGTCTCAGCTTTGAATGATCACTAGATAAAGGCTGTAAGTGGTGGTGGTGTGCTTTTTATTGTTTTTTGTTTTGTTTTGTTTTTAGCTGTGATTTCAAAATTTACATAGGTATTCATAGGGGTGCAAAATCAAGTAATTCCTGTTCTGAGAATTTTTCAGCTCCATAAAGCACGCTTACCTGAAAGGGGAGAAACTTAAAATTGAACCTTCACCTCGTCCCCTTCCTACTGGTGTCTCTTCTGTATACCTAAGAGAATTCTGTATTCCTAAGAGAATTCAGGTCTTAATACTTTCTTTGTGAGACAAAAGCACTTAATGTTAGTAGAATACAAATACAACATGCTTGTTATCTGTTCTAAACACTCACTAAATGATATTTTGATTTTCACTGGGGTGAATCAAACAGTAACAAATGCTTCATTTTTTTTTTTCTTCTTTTTTTTCAGAACATCTCCCTAAATTGCAAGCCAGATCCTATTCAGTTTCAAGGTAATGAATATTCAAATTACATATCCTTGTAATTTAGATATGCTTTTTTTTTTCTCAAGTGTGTGTGTGTTTGCAGCATGATCTTTTGGAGAGCGAACTACAAATTATTTCTGTAAAGCCGTTTTGATTAGAATTCTTGTTCTGCTGTTCAAGCTGATAAAGCAGAATTCAGCAGTAAAATCCCAACCTTTGCTGCTCTCTTTTCCCACCCCTTTTTTTTCCCACATTGGAAAGACAGGTGGACAAGCACATAACACTCCCTCTGTCCAAAAGTGATTCTGCAGGACTGATTTCATCTGGCTGAGGAAGTCAGAACGCCTCGGGCTCTGCCTTTATTTTTGGAAAGAGTGTGTGGCTGCCCTTGAGTGCAGAAGTTGGTCGCAGTGTTGTCTTCTTCAGTTTTTTCCTAGAAGATTGAATTTGCTTTAGATTTTTCCTAGTCATTACTGAAATTTACTAAACGTAGCTTTTGAGCAAAGCAGAGTAGTCAGTGAGGGGCTGGATGAGTCTCAGCCTGTGAAGCATGTGGCTTTTCCTACTTCTTTAGTGGGGCTGGAGCCTTATTCACTGCCAGGACTTTGTATCTTTCTTGACAGCGTGTGGAGTGCAGTCTAACGTGAGAGATCTGAGCCCAGCTGTTCTTCTTGATGTGCTGCTGCACATCTCACTAAGGGGCCTTCCTTGCCTTTGGGTGTTTGCATTATCCTTTTGAGGCTTATGATCTCAGATGCTTCTTTGCCTCACTCTCTGTTCCTGACAGGTATCCCTCTGGCTTCCTAAGAAATTACACTAGGAGGCAGTTCTTGCCCAGAGTATTTTTTATTCCCAGTTAGCCTATTGCAATACTGCCTTTATTCCACAGTAAGGAATAAAACAGTGACATGGGTAATACTTCAGATCTTCTGCAAGACCATCCAGTGAAAGCAGTAGATCTGAAGAAGAAATAGAATAAAATAGGAAGGTAAAATCTGAGGGGAAAAGTGGTTAAGTCCTTGCTATAAAAACAAACTAACTAAAAAACCCAAAACAAACAAAGAAAACCAAAACAACCACCCAATCAGAAACACCCCACAGGATTTGGCCATTTCAAACATTGTTTTGAGTGTCTGATAAGAGTTTGGCAGAGTTCTCAAGAACAAGCTCTGACCTGTGAGTCCAACCCTAAGAAATTTTGTAACTACTCATAGGTATCATATAGGTAACTGAACACTGAGCATCTTGATTTCAGTGAGATGGTTTGAGTTGTAAATGGACCTGCTATAAGACAGCAGAGCTTTCTCAGGTTAATAATTTTTATTTTGTTTTAACGCTTGTTTCTTTACAGTTCAAACTTGTATCAGCCGGGAAAACTGTGCTTTGTGTTCAATGTTGTGGAGTTCCCTGCCTGTCCCACCAGAGCAGTCTCCCGGAAAGGAGTTTGTACAGGCTGGCTTGCTGAGTTAGTTACGCCCCTACTGCACCCCAGTATAAATTCTCTGGATACAAAAGGAGGAAGCCCTCCAACTGAAAAGGTATGAATATGATGGCTGAATTCGCTTAAGCATTAAACCTGTGCACGTTTGAAGTAACTGCAGGTTTCATTGTTTGCTGCTCTGATGTAATGCAGGTGATTTGGCAGGGGCAGCATGCATCTTCGTTTTGTGGTTCTGCCCTTCTTGGAAGTTTACCCTTCCCTCTCTAACATGTTTAGAGCTGCATTACTAAGTTGCTAAACTTATGTTTTAGTTCATCTGTGGATACTTGAGTAGTTAGACTTCCAGTTGCTGAAAAGCCAGAGTCATTTTCTGCCCAACTGTAGTATTAAGTGAGTCTTGGAAGACGAAAGTGCAATTAAATGGTTCTGGTGTTGTAGGACAGAAGCACCTACTCGCTTTCAGGAAAGGG